>CM040406.1:78983942-79076442 GCA_022702515.1 Ilyophis sp. 1 JC-2022
TTCAATTCCCAACTGCTACTGCTGTTGTGCCCTAGAGCAAGGGCCTTAGAGCAATTGCTTCTATAAATATCCAGCTGTATAAATGGATTGTATATATTTTTCTTGAATGTAATCTGTTCATTCCCTCTGGATAAGCGTTTGCCAAGTGCCGTAATGTAGGCTAGTGTTCGCT
The DNA here is from genome assembly GCA_022702515.1 of Ilyophis sp. 1 JC-2022. NCBI lineage: Eukaryota > Metazoa > Chordata > Actinopteri > Anguilliformes > Synaphobranchidae > Ilyophis > Ilyophis sp. 1 JC-2022. The sequence continues at coordinate 78,984,115 of CM040406.1, forward strand.
AATGTGTCCCGGGCTTCATGGATATGAGGTGATAAAATAGAAGGACAAAATGGCTCCAGTGCTTCCCTTTTGACTTCTATATAGTTCCCCGATATGCCTACTTTTCAGATGACTCTCCCGTTTGTCAGCACCCTGCCTCTCCCTCCCGCGCTCTCCCTCCTGCCTCTCCCTCCTGCGCTCTCCCTCCTGCCTCTCCCTCCCGCGCTCCCCCGGAGCAGACTGTAAGATTGGAGCTGGGGGATCCAGGTTTGCAGTGGTGCCAGCTCTGTGGCTGGAGAGGGAGACGCCAGAAACCGTGCTGTAGACAGTGTCCAGTGCCCTCCCCAAAACCACTCTGAGCTCTTTGTTTCTTTGTTGTAGAATAAATGATACGTCATATATAGCTATGTTACATTTGACATAAGTCTATTACTTATGAACTAATATTATAATTTAATCTAATAAATATCTGTTCGCAGCCTTGAATAGCTAATAAAAAATAGTCGGATGATTGGAACAAAACAACAGCATGATTATCATCAGATAAGTCACATTATTTAGGCTTTATATTATATTGAGTAGATTAAGATATAATTATACCATTTTGCTGAACAAATGTTTTTACTCACAAATAACTGCTATCACGAACTAATTAACATAGGTAATAGTATGCTCCTTGTCATTCAGAAATACATTCACATCTGCATTTTAAATGATGTAAGTGTGTTTTAAATGCTGGGTTGTTGCATGCTAGCCAGCTGCCATGTTTGAACATTAACGCTGATAACCTGTGCCAATGTGTGTCCTGAGGTACCCTCCCACTGCAGCCATTACGCTCGTCCCCACGCCTGAGTCTCCTGTTCCACGGATCCAACAGTCCTTCCCCGCTGACTCAACTGCTAACAGCTAGCAACCGAAAGCCAGGAAACGCCAGCCTTCCTGCCAAGAAGCCGAGGGGAAGTTGCAGGAATTTCCAGGTTTCAGGGATACGTTCTTACCGCGGTGGCCAGTGTTAGCGAAGCGAAGCATCGCCGCTGCGGCACAATAATCCCAGATCTTTTTTCTTTATTAACGGCCATAAATCTCCAGCGTAATTTTGTTCTTTCAGCAGCCACCAGCTCTGATGACACAGCAGGGCCCCGTCAGATCTTCTATCGTTGGAGGGGCCCCATGGGAGAGTGGGAGATGAAGGAGGTCAGCGACGTGTCGACCGCAGTTAACTCATCAGCTCTTTATCACCCTCTCCCCCGCCCTCTCTTAAATCAGCACCCGATCCCTACCTCCTCTCATTCACTCTGCTGTAGTGTAGCTTTCTTATGCCCCACCAACCCCCACCTTTGTGATATTGAATAACTGCGACCTTCATCTTCATATATGTACCGCTGGAGTTTCATATTGTGTTAACTTAAATAAAATGATCTATGGATTAATGTTATACCTCTATTCTTGTAAGTTTTTTTGTTTCATAATTCTACAGAAGCCTTAAGTAGCATTAAACCTCTAAATTAGCCTACCATACACATATATAATAATGAAAAACTAGACATTTCAGTTAACCAAAATGATACATAGCCAAATGCTGGTGACTGGTAGGCTAAGGCCATCCACCCAGGTAGTTGCCATCACAGAACTGTCTAAGAACACCAGGTATTTTCTATTGATTCGCAACTGAAATTACTGAGTGGGCCTTTATTGCACTGAAGATCTCGGTGTTTTGGACATCAGTGCACGCCAAAATTAATTGAGCTTCTCAACTTCGGTTCATTAGTAGAATGCATATAGAACACGCTGGTGATCATACTAGGCGTGGTCTTTGTGCACCCAGCTCCCAAAGTAAACCAAACCATCCCCATATTCTACTACATTTCATTCACACCAATAATGGCAGAGATGTACATCTAGCAAAGAAGAAAGCAAAAGGATAAAGAAAAAAATGCAGCAAGATCAGGGAATTCTACAGAGAAACCATGTGTCAGGTTTCTGTGCAGTCTAGCATTGAAGGCCTGATCTGGCCACTGGCTCTGGCCATTATTTAGATTAGAACATGGAAACAAGAACAACTGGACCAACTTTATCCATATTTTACCAGGACATTGAGGTCTGACTGCAACTTTTTATATAATTAGTTATACAACCAATTCATTGAACATGGACATACAATATAGTTTGATTAGCTCACAGAACTATACTGTGGATTAGCTACATACATAGTATTCAGCGACTGCGCAGATTCCGTTCCCGCCTTCCTTTCTTTGTACTACGTCTACCTACTCCAGCACTGTAGGTGGCAGTAATAAGTCATTAGGCATCCACTAATTTTCATTACTCGCGGAAAAGGCGGAAGCAAAATAGCGAGAGGCTCCGGAAAATGTGTGCCTCGATCTGGGTTCAGTTTACTCATACCTGTTTCAAACCCGAACCATGATGTGGGGGGAAAAATTGAAACTGAGCCAGAGTCCGTAGTCGGTAGATATAACAGAAGTGCCTGAATTACGAGCGACAAGTGGGAAATAAACGAATGTAAAATGAAGTAACAATTGCGAACTGGCTAACTAGATAACTGTTAAACGCGACACACTAGCCAACTAATGTTATGTTTTGTGGCGGATGCTAGCGAGCTGGCTAACTACCTGTATGTTTGCTAAGTTACCTCGTCATTTGAGATCCTCCGCGATGCGTAATGTTATCCTCTTTCGAGAAGAACCACTCTAAGCTTTTTGGCGTGAAGATCTTTGGCTTAATAACAACAGCAAAGCCAAATCAGGTAACTAAGTAACTAACGTAACTAAGATAGCGTATTATCACTTGTTGTAATTTTTTTTATTTTTAACGTTAAAGCTTATTGTTGAGACTTTTAACCGCGAAATTAGCTCATGTGCTAGCCCGTTAGCTGCAACTTGGTTTCAATGTTTCAATTTTTCATTTGTTTCTGAAATTATAATGGGGAGAATATACGTTTAACACGGTCCAAACCAGTGCAATTCGGTAATGCACCAACAAGCTGGATGCCAACCGCCGTAAAAACACGAAGAACCAGTGCAACACAATACTTGTGCTGTGCAGCATGCAGACGTGTGGCTAACATTAGCAAGCTAATTAGCAGTTTTCGTTTGTAAGCAAATAGCATTGGTGCTAGCTACCAAACACACCGTTTGCCTGCTTCAGTGATCACACCAGAACATTTTCGAGCTAGGTAACAGTTAACGTTAAGTTAGGACACAACCGCATCTCGGAGATTGTTATTTTGAGGATTTTGTTTTCCACAGTGATGCTTTATCTGTGTCTAACGTTAGACGCTACTACAACTGAATTATGTTTTGCATTGTATCTAAAACGAGCTATTCAGGGAAATCCTGCCCCTGTTCAGGCTCAATATTTCACTCAAATCGGACTTAAAAACGAGGTTATTACCTTTCTCATGCATGCAATTTGTGTTGAACTTGGGTATAATATTGTCCATCTCTGTGAATGGGTGTTTTTTCCCTCCATTTCTGGCTGGAAAGCCGTCTCATTACTTGTGAATGAAATATCTAATCGTCAGAAATATAAATACATTGTTCCTCATTACCTTTTAATTTTTCCTGTCCTGTTCATAGATGTCATGGCCTCAGAGTTTACAATTGATATCCAGCTGACAGAGTTGGGCTTCCCTGACCTCTTCCAAGAAGAAGCGCGTGCTAAGGAGGTGCCGTCCCGGCCTTGCCCCAACGACGACTCCTGCGATCCCCTCACGCCTCCAAACTCTGACACTGCCTCTCCCCCTTCCCAAGACGTTCACCCCGACAGTGTAGCGGGAGGCCACGTCCTCGCCAGTCAACCAACAAAGGTGCACAACAGTGCTCCCACGCAGGTCGCCCCGAAAAGCAGTCAAAATAAAGACCAGTCTAACCCCGGCGCCACCGTAGCTGGCAGACCCCACACTGGCACGAGGCAGAGTGCGCAGCTTAAGGACACTGAGCGTAGCGTTAGCACCAGGGTAAAGAAAAATCCGGAAGCTCCAGCAGGCTTTAATCACATCAGAGCAGTTGGAGGAAGAGGAGAGGGGAAAAGCAGTGGAGGTGATGGCAGAGGCAGGGGAGGCAAGGAGCAAGGGGCAAACGTGAACAGGAAGCGCTCTGCAGCCGAAGCAGAGAACGACTCCGAGGAGACTGATGACAGTGATATCAGTGAAGAGGAGGAGGAGGAGGAGGAGGATGATGAGGATGATGAGGATGATGAGGAAGAGGAAATTGCCTCAGGTGAGATGGCTACTTCATGTTACTTCACCTCTGTTCTTGATAAGGGGGTCAGTTCAGAGGCTGTACTGTTCTATGGGGGATTTATCAAATTAATAAATCAATTAATTTCCTGAATTGAAGTGGAATTGTTACACTGCAAAAAATGTCTGTCTTAACAAGTGTTTTAATCTTGTTATGAGACTTAAAATCTTTTTTTTTTTTTCCTCAAAAGTGGAAAATATTAGCTTGTTTTAAGTTATCTTTTTGCTTGACAAGTGAAATTATCTCAACCCACTGGCAGATAGTTTGTCTTATTTATCAAAAAGTAACAGAAATAAGATTCTAACATCTAAATATAAGATTAAAATGCTTGTTAAGATTTGTTATTTTGCAGTGTAGTCTGCGGTTATCTACAGAAAAAAAATATAATAATCCAGAAATGTTCTGTGACACACCCCTGGGAGGGACAGAGTAGCTGGACACAAAGAGATGTGATTAATCCAGATTTTACTGCTACATTTATTACCTTTGAGAGACATAGACAGACAGACGGCACACAAGGAGGCGGTTTGAAACGAACAAAACTTCACCGGTCACCATTGTGGGATCCTTGTTAAAAAAATTAACTAAAACCACTAAGTAAAAGTAAATCCACCCAAAACCAAAGCCAAACTACAGCTTTTCAGCTTGGCTTTTTCTTTTACTTCTGTTGCTGGCTGTCAGGCATGGGCGGTTCCCAGTTTCAGATGTCTACTGTGAAAATATCACTTTCAAAACCTTGAGCTGATTAGGTAATGCAACTCAGGTGCTGGTGCCAGTAGGCGTGGGCCCAGATTCCCGCCATTCCCTCTCGCAAACCGAGCCCTTGTTTGTCTTCTGTGTGTATGTGGTAAAGCGTGTGGTCACTAGTTCCCAGAAAGGGCAGTTTACAGTAGCTGAATCATGTCTCGCTCTGTTTCCACCCAGACGCCTCTGTGAACAGCCTTGGGGAACAGAGCTGCAGGGTGTGCGGCCTCACCCTGCCCTCCACCTTCCAGCTGCGTGAGCACATGCACCTCCACAGCGGGGCGCGGCCCTACCGCTGTGCCGAGTGCGGCAAACAGTTCCTCCACCTGGCCAACTACCGCGCCCACCTGCGCGGCCACGCCCAAACCGCCTCGGTCCGCTGCCGGGTGTGCGAGGCCAGCTTTGACTCGGAGGCGAGCCTGGCGCGCCACCTGGAGAACTCCCACTTTGAGAAGGAGTTCTACCAGTGCGACTTCTGCAAGCGCATCTTCACCTGTCTGAGCGAGTGCCACTGGCATGTGGACCTGCACCGGCTGGAGCGCCGGCGGCACCAGTGCCCCCAGTGCGACCGCCATTTCCGCCGGCGCAAGGCGCTGATCCGCCACGTGCAGCGGCACTCCGCCAAGCGCTCCTACCTCTGCACCGACTGCGGCCAGGCCTTCGAACGCAAGAACGTCCTGTTCCGCCACAGCTTTTCGCACCTGGGCCTGCTGCCGTACACCTGCGTCCGCTGCAGCCGCCACTTCCGCCTGGCCTCGCTCTACCGCAAGCACGTGTGCGAGCCCCAGCGCATCCAGTGCGTGGCCTGCCTGGGCTTCTTCTGCAGCCAGGAGGACTTCCAGAGGCACAAGGAGGAGACGGGCTGCTGGGGCCACCAGGGGGCGCGGGCGCGCGGCGACGGGATACGCTGCATGGAGTGCGGGCAGGCCTTCCAGAGCACCGAGGAGCTGAGGAAGCATGGCAGCGCTCACCAGAGGGTCCTCACCTGCTCCGAGTGCGGGAAGGGCTTCCGCTCGGCCCTGCTGCTCATGTCCCACATGGGGGCCCACGCCGGGCAGAGGCCCTGCCTGTGCCAGCGCTGCGGCCTGGGCTTCCCGCACCAGCAGGGCTACGACAGCCACAGCAAGCACTGCGGCCGCCCACTTCCAGCCCGGGTTTGTTAAACTAACTCGGCGGTAATGATGTCGTCTCAATGGGGGCGTCTCAGTGGCGTTGCCTGCAGAGCATCGTCCATATGCTGCGAGCTGCGATGTCGGTGGTTCGAATCCCACCATGCGACCTTTGTCATGTGTCTCCCTCGTTCCAATTCTTCCTATTTCTCAACACTGTGCTGTCCAATAAAGCTAAAAAATATATATTTTACATACATTTATAAAAAATAATGTCAAGTACAGGGAAGTAAGTAATGCACAGCCACGTTCGATGAGGGGCAGATTATTGGCGCATACAAGAGAACAGAATGTTGGACACCCCTCAAAGTATGAGTGTGCATCAGGGTAGATTAGGGCATGCAATGCATGCCTAGACTAGAGGAATTCTTGAGTTTGTTTGCTTTTGTTTAACGATGTTGTTTTAACCACGAAAAGGGAACCGGTCTTTCTGCCTTATTAGGTCTATAACCCATATTATCTTCTGTAGTTTTTTGCCCCCTGTGGCAGTTTGTTAGTTACTGTATTTATAGGTTATATTTAGAAAATTAAGCAGCAATGTAGTTTTTACCACAAGAAGGAATCGGCTTTTCTTCTTTTTAGTGCTATAACCCAGGTTGACCTCATTGTAAAACAAACCTCTTACCTGTTTACACCCCTGTGGTATTTTATTGGGGTGTTCGCTCTGTGTTTGTGTTGACGTGTTTGTGTCTCACTTTGGTGCAGGTGGCAGCAAAGAAGCAAAGGAAGGCGCGCAACATTGCTCCCACGCAGAATGTCGCTCCGCAGAGCAGTCAAAATAAGGACCAATCGAACCCCGGCGCCAACGTAGCCGACGGACCCCATACTGGCACGGGACCGATTGCAAGGTGGCCGGCGATATCTCCGGCCCCAAAGAAGGCGGACGTTCCCCCTAAAGGGGTTTGGAAGCTGACGCTGGATAAATGCCCCCCTCCTGGTGCCTCCCTGGTGATGTTCCTCCCGGTTCCCGCGGGCTCGCCGTCTCCCGGCCTGCCGGAGTCGGCCTCCTCCGCTCTTCCTGGGGGTTCATTGCCTGCAAAAGAAACGCCAACGCCGATGCGGGTGGTGATGGGGTCCGGTTCAGCCCCAGCTGTCCAGGAACAGCCCTCAGCACCGACCTGTCAATCCCCCACCGTGGTGCCGGTAGCGAAGGCCTTTTCCGCTGCCCAGGGAGGGCCCTCAGAAGCTGTGTGCCAGGAGTCCCTACCGGTGCCAGGGACGAGTCTGAAGCTGCAGATCTCCAGAGCCACATTTGTTCCAGGGACGTGGGAGCAGTCCGGCGTCCTTCAGCCGGCGCCGGCGGGAGATGGCGTACAGCCTCCGGGCACGGCGCTATCTCATGGGACGGCCGCGGGACCCGTGCAACCCCCCCAGGTTACCAAGCTGACCGTCGGGGCCCCAGAAGCCGGGGCTCTCTTTGGCTCGGCTGCAGAAGGGGGGCCCATCGTGGCACCGGGCACGGCCACAACCGAGGACCAGATCCCCAGCAACGGAAGGCATTGGACGATGGCCCTGAAGGAGGAGAGGCTTGAGGAGGAGGTGACGAAAGCGGGTGGGATATCGGTTCAGGAAAAGAAGGGGTTGCACGGAGGGGTCCCGCCGGCTGTGAAAGCGGAGAGCCCGCTAATGGCGGAAATTGGAGCGACGTGGCAGACGGTGAGTGGCGAAACGCGTAAACCGATATACATAAAAATTGAGCTTCCGACACACACAGGTTGTGGAATGCTGCCAAGCTCATTAAAGGTGAGCGATGGAGCGGATACTTGCATCTCTGGCTGGGCGCGGCCTGGAGGCTCAGGCCTTTGGTGTCCCGGCAGTGTGACGTCACAGAAGGTGAAGCAGGAAACCCTTGTGGATGATGGGACTAACGCAGAGTGTGAGGGAGAGATTCGGGAGGGTCCTGGGTCCGGAACAACAGCGGAGGAGGATGGAAGCGGGGTCTACGACAGCGTGGAAGTTGAAATTCGGGATGAGGAGGCGGAGGGAGACCAGGAGGTAGACGGAGAGCCTCACGAGTGTGTGAGCTGTGGGGAGATCCTTCTGGAAGGCGACCTGGTCCAGCACTACATGCAGCACGCCGTGGAGTCCAACTCCCCGCTCCATGACTCCTCTCCTGAGATACAGCAGCTGTCCTCCCCCTCCTCCACCCCCTCCTTCTCTTCGCCCTACTCCTCCCCCTCCTGTTCCCCTCCTATGAGCCCCCCCACAAAGAGGGAACTAAGACCACGGAAGAAGCCTTGACATTGGCCTCGGACGTCATGAGCTTCAGTTAAATCCACAGTGAGGCCCGCAACAGTAGTATAATTTGTTGTAGTGTAACAAGATAATAGTAAAGTAGTGTGCAAATAAACAGGGTTTTTGAAACTTTTTGAGGTATTTTTTTACTTTTTAAAAATCTGAACTCTCTTCTGCGTTACACTGGCGGAAGTTCAGCGTTGCTTCGGTTAAAAAGTTTCCCCATGCCTCTTTCCCATGATTAAAATATGATTTAAAGGAAATTTGGTGTTCAAGACACTACAAGACGCACAACGCTGTAGTGCAAGAGTGAGCCGCACTGTCTCTGATCGAATCCAGACCGCGCCAGTCCCGACTGTGGCCGGTAGCTCCATAGGGCGAGGCGCAATTGTCGATCGCATCGCCCAGCGTATAGGATTGTTAAGTCTGTTCGAGGTCCATGTTTCGTCGCTCGCGACCCCCGCTGGTTGATGGGGCACCCGTGTACTGAATGCAAAAGCCGTGAATGGTCCTCCTCCGACTCCACGCCAGCTTAGCTGTCGTCTGCGGTGTGAAAAGAAGCAGCTGGCGACACCACGTGTTTCGGAGGAGAACCTTGGATGTCTACAACTCTCCCGAATCGGCAGTGGGGTTGTACATTCCAAATTAGGGTTGGAATTGGACATGTTCAGGCCCACGGTGGGTGCCAAATGTATATATATATTTTTTTAAATCGTGCACGCTCTGAAAATGTACTGCGATGATTCAGGAATGCACAGTTAAGACACCATTAAGGCCCCACTATACTTAAAACAAAATCAAATGTGGTGGATTCGCAAAGGCTTTTGGCTGGTTTGCGACCAAAATCGACGCGTCACATTTAAGCTTCGTTCACCGTAGTAGTGTGTGTGCAGGCATTGGCTTGGATCGCCGTACTGTGTGCAGGCTGGCCAGGCCAGCTGGACAAAATTTTCACACAGCCTCGTTCACCGTCGCCCCGGTATGCCCTCGCCCGCAATTGGTCAACAAGGCTAGACTTGTTGAAGCTGTTTAAGGATATATCCACTTGTATGACTGCGCAAACAAGGGACTACAGAGACACTTAAGATTCCATCTTAAACTCTTTTTTACATTTGATAAGTTGGTTTCACTCACCGTTTTCTCACTTTTTTTTTTTTTTAACACACGAGCTGCCAATTCCCCTGTATCAGCGTCGTGATTTTAAACTTCAAGTATTTCATCAGGGTTTATGCTACGTTATTTGCATAATGGTTGCATTAGCGCATTGAGACAATGATTGTGATATTGAAACTTATAACGAGTTTCTAATCCATCTGGTGTGGATCGTCGTTAAACGAACAGACCTCGTAGTGTCGTAGTGAGTATACAGACATTTTCCCCCAGCGCCGTATTCAACAGCAGTTCGACAGCCTTTGCGAAGCCGCCAAATTTGAATTTGTATACTGGGTCCATTACAGTGTAAGTGTAGACTGTCACTGTCGAGTGTAGACAGTTTAAATGTATTAAATTATCTTGTCCAATGGAGAAAAAAAGTCAGGATTCAGGCGTAATAGGATGGCCCAAAGCCGTCGTGTCCGATGCTGCTTTGTGTGTGTTTGTATTTTTTATTCTAAAAGGCGTAAGTAACTTTTCAATGTATAAATGACACGTTTTTTGTCCGTTTGCTCTCATGCTGTGTGGAATATATTCCCTACATTTAGGCACAGGATAGTCCACTCTTTCCTAGCTGCTGAATAATGGGAGCAGAACATTTTGAATATATTGTTTTTAAGACCATTCATATCTCCTTTTGCTTTCACAACCTCAGTTGAGAATAATTCCAAGGTGCTGGTTTCTGTTTATATAAACGTGTATATTCAAGATTAATAGGCCGACATTTATAGGTATGGACAGGATTCAGAAGTTGATTTTTATGAAATTATAATTATTGTATTCTTGTTGTTCCTTTTGCCTCAAAGCTGAACAACACCCACCCCAGTTTTCCTCTGTTCTATGACTGCTTTAGAGAGTACGCTGTACAGAACTGTGAAATGATCCGTGTAAATTGTTTATTGTACTTCCATGTAATTCCAGGCAGACATGATTGCAACTTTTTCAACCCTTATTTAGAGATTGGTTTAATTTGGTGCATATGGTCTGTGCAAATAGTGAATCCGTAAGGAAGGTAAAAATAGATGTAAAGTCATGTGCACCTCAAACTAACATAGTCACTTCCACCTTGCATCGACAAGTGTTTTAGCACAATTTTCAATTTTCAACTTTCTGGTGATGAAAAATGGACCTGAATATTTGAAAACTGAAATTTTGAGTTTGATTTTGAATTTATGTGTAATCAGGTTGAAATTTACACTGTGCTTGACGACAGGGCCTTTCCATTGATGTTTAACTACCACTGCCTGGAAGCTGTTCGAATATCTTTGCAGAGAAGAATTGAGGAGATTTTACTGTGCAATAGGAATCCACATAATCTACCTGTTTTTTTTTTTGTTCCTTACGTATTTAATGTACTTTCTTGGGGTTCGTTATGGCTTGCCGTTTTGTCTTTCAGGTAATGTAGAAAGTCTGTCATACCTTTAACTGTTGTACTGCTGGTAATTGAACTGTAAAACTAAATATTTTTGTTTTCTGTTGGGGATGAGCGACTGCTCATGTTTTTTGTTTTTTTTAAATAAAGATAAAAAGAAGCATATAGAGATGTTTAATCTGTATATTTGATTGTCTCAGAGTTCCTATTGAATAAGGCTACAGTAAGTTAGGGATTCGGTATTTGTTTTGCTTTAATTGTCTGTATGGTGACATACGTACGTGTGTATATACAGTGGTGCTCAAAAGTTTGTGAACCCTTTAGAATGTTCTGTATATCTGCATAAATTCTATCTAAAATGTGATCACATCTTCATCTAAGTCCTAAAACTTGATAAAGTGAACCCAGCTCAACAAAAAACATCATTCTTTTATAATTTATTTATTGAGCAAAGTGATCCAACATTTAATGCTTTTTTATATTTTTCACTTTATCAAGTTTCAGGACTTAGATGAAGATATGATCACATTTTAGATCGAATTTATGCAGATATACAGAAAATTCTAAAGGGTTCACAAACCTTCAAGCAGCACTGTATGTAATTCAGAGATGCAAGTTGGCACGTGAACATCTACTCCAAGTATGATGTCAGTCCTCGAGAAGGAATAAGTGTGTGATTCCTTTGGCTGGAGAACCTTGATCTTAACCTAAGCAGGTTAACTCCATGTTCTGTGCAGTGCGGCCGGCGTTGGCCATGGTTCGAAACCTGAGGAAGGCATTCGGTATAATAATGATCCTCATCAAACAGCCTTAATTTTAGTGGTTTAAAGCAGCTAATGTACACCCATGTAAAGGATACCAGTCTCATCACATGGCCATATTTAGCCAGTCGTATGTACAACATCTAGGCCAGGGATGCCCAGACTATAGCCCGGGGAGCACGTTTGGCTCTCAAATGGGGTGGAAAAGGGATGTGAATGGGGATCAAAAAGGTCACACTACTGCTTAATAAGCCCTGTTAGTCTTATTCGGAACACTGTACTGCGTTGGGCACCGAACCTAGTTATTGACGACTACTAAGACAACCTCTATTCCTCCGACAGTGGAAGTGACTGAATCTTTGCATACTATCTCCACGAGGGCTGGTGGAAGCACGCGCAGTAAAGGGAACTACAGCTGTTGTCACGTGGCACAAGGGGGCCCGGAAATAGACTGTCGGTAAGCAAAATAATCTGGCCATAATAATAGTACCGTTAGTGGTGGTGGAATATGGGGGGAGGGAAGGGCAGAGCAGCATGTTTTAAAAGGAAAGGAGGAGGTTTTTCTAAAAATAAAAACAGACATTTGCCAAGTCCTGTCTCACCCTCGCACTCTTTCTGTTCACAGTTTTTGTATCTGTGTTCTTTTCGGATTTACGCCTTTTAGGTGAATCGGAGGCAGAATTTGCACATATGTACTCATTTCAAATGGACAAAGACAGATTCACCGTTAGCGTAAGTACATAAACAACATGTATATTCACTTCATACGCAAATACACTGCATTTTATTGGGTATTAAACGTGCTCACACCTACGTGTTTAACGACAATGACGAGTTCAGGTAAAACAAACGTATAGTCAATTTTAAAAAGCCATCTTGAATCTGAGTAACAGTGTTTTTGGCTTGTCTAGACGCTGGGAAAAGGGAACATAACAGCTAGCAGTTACAGAACTGTTAGCCAGCAACTACTCTGACATTCTGAAGTGCTTTAGCTATCACGAGTAGCTTACAGTTAGCTGCATGGCAGTTTGTACTGTACTGATATGTACCGTTGTTATTATAACCTCATTAGTAGCGTGGACCGTTTTGAACATTAGTCATGTTGTAGTCAAGTGATACATTTTACATTAAATTCTGTGAAGTTTTCTTACATCTCTTGTTAGTGTTTATTAACATTGTCAGTGCTGTTGGCTCGCGACAATACTTGTACAGAAGTGTCTAAAATGACATCTAGCTATGTGACGTCGAAAGTATCATCTAACAAGAACGCCTCCAGCTTCCCATAATAATTAATGTCAAACTGTATTTACACGAAGGTTATTGAAAATTCCCGGTAATGGACCCCTGTTATGAGCCGTTCTTTCTTATTACCTTCTCTCACTCTCCCTCCAGCGTGGACCGTGCTCCTGGCTTGAAATGCACCAGTTCATCGGAGATCTAATGACCTCTAGCTCCGCTCAGCCAGTGAAGGACTCGGCTCAGCAGGAGGCGCTGCGTGCTGCCTGGGAGACCGCTGGACACGAGGCCCTGGGGCTCAGAATCGCCCCAACCGCACCCCAAGCCCAAAACAGGCAACTCCACGGTAAAGGGGCCTCTGGCTGCAGCCTCCAGCCTCTCCCTGAACCCGTAGAAAGTAACGGGGAGGCGGCAAGCAGTGGACAGCAGTGTAAGTATAAATGAGGGGGATGAGAGGGAAAATCAAAAGAGTGTATGGGAAAGGTGGAAGGTCATATAAACTGATTTTCAAAGTTACTGGAGGTGTTAAGAAGATGGATTTCAAACGTTTGCTATGTTTTTATTCTGCATTGTATTAGATTATTAGTTCCAGGGGGGGGAGGGGGGGGGGGAGACAGCTGCGTTAACCACTGCACGAAAGATTAATTCACCATAGAGTACTCAAGTGACTACGTCACGCTGGTTTCAGAAGTAAATTCCCCATTCATTTACAGTGTGGACATTAAAGCTTACTTTTAAACCAAAAACGATTATGTCGTTTTTCTGGACCAGCTCAGAGTATATTTAACGTTTTAGTATTTCTTGTGTGAACATACCAGCGCTGGCACTGTTTAAAAACTCCACGTCCCATAATTCCCTGCGAACTAGCAGCCTTGGCTCCAGACATTGTGGGGTCTTTGCTCAGGACATCAGTGACCACTGCCCAATTGCTTGGATTTGGAAATGCCAGAAAACAAAAATATAGTTCTAGTATTGTTACAAAACAAAATTTCAAACATTTTGTCGAACAGGGTTTTCTTCAGGATCTATACTTTTCTGAATTAGAAAGAACTTGTTGCATCCCTGATCCTGATCTAGCTTTAGACCATTTATGTAATGTATTTAATTCTATTGCTGATACACATGCCCCCTATAAGAACTTCAGGATTAAAAACCGGTGTAACCCTTGATTTTTCTCAGATATTTCTGCAGCTATTCATATCAGAGACTAAGCTTGGTCCAAAGAACGACTGGCACTCCAGCTGATTGGCTTAGCTTTAGGCAATTAAGGAACAATTGCATTAGCATAATAAGAAATGCAAAGTCCAATTATTACTTGACCTCTCTTTCAAACTGTAATGGAGATGCATATAGCTTTTGGAAAACTAAAATCTTTAAAAAATAATCTTACCACTACTCTTCCTTCTAGCATTTCTAGTGAAAATGATTTTGTTATAGATAAAACATAGTATATGGCTGAAGCTTTTAATCATCATTTTATCTCCTCTGGCCATCTGTTTGATTGGCTGTCTGGTGACATTGTTCCAGAAAGCTGTACCCTTCGCCCAGCATTAGGAACTTTACACAATTATTGTCCTAGCAAATTCTCTTTTAGACCTGTAAGTTATACTGAAGTTTACAAAGCACTGGCTAGCATAAATAAAAATAAATCAATGGGAGAGGACCATCTAGATCCTTGTCTTTTATGTCTCAGTGCTCATATAATTGCCTCACCATTTGCTTACATTTTTAATCTAACTTTTATTTCAGGTAGAATCCCAAACCTATGGAAGGCAGCTCTGGTTATTCCTCTGTATAAAGGGGGTGATACATGTGACTTATATAACTATTGTCCAATTTCAAAACATTCCTGTTTGGCCAAAGTCCTAGAATCATTAGCTAACTTTCAGCTACGGGCCTTTTTAGAGATGAATAACATTTTACAACCACAGCAATCTGGTTTTAGGCCAGGTCATAGCACATTAACAGCAACAACTCTTGTGATAAATTATATTGTCAACTCTATGGATAACAAACTGTAGTGCGCTGCACTCTTTATTGACCTATCAAAGTCTTTTGACACCGTTGACCATAATATTTTATTGAATAAGTTATCCTCCATTGGATTGGATGAACTTTCTCTTAACTGGTTCTATGCATATCTCTCTGGGAGAACTCAGTCTATTGTTGCGGATGGTTTTAAATCTAGCTCTCTTGAAATGAGTAAAGGTGTCCCACAAGGGTCTATTCTTGGTCCACTTCTATTCACACTTTATATAAACAACATGGTATTCCCAACACCGCAATGTAATGTCCATTTTTATGCGGATGATACAATCTTGTATGCCACTGGCTCCACGATTGACCAGGCTATTACTAATTTACAGTATGCTTTTGATTCTTTTCAGTTAGCTCTTATTAACCACAGGTTTGTTTTAAATTCTGATGAGACAAAATGTATTTTATTTTCAAGAAATCTATCAAAGAAATACATCTAATATTGGCATTCATACACTTCATGTTACCCAAATTGAAACAGTAGAATCTTATAAATATTTAGGAATTTGGCTTGATGGTAGATTTTCCTTTAAGACTCATGTGGAACATCTGTCTCAAAAGATAAAATTGGTTTCTTGTACAAAAATAAAGCATGTTTCTCTTTTGCTAATAGAAAAACTATTGTACAATCAACTGTCTTATCTGCATTTTATTATGGAAACATTCTGTATATGCACGCTGCCCCTTCCACTTTAAAGCCTCTTGATGCAGTTTAGCACAGTGCATTGCGTTTTATCACTGGGGATACATTTCTCACGCATCATTGTGTTTTGTATGGAAAAGTAGGATGGTCCTGTGGTGGTAAATACGTTCCATTGTATTTATTTATAAGGCTTTGTTGAAGAAACTTCCTCTATCTCTCATCTTTAATTATGTTTAAATCCAGTAACTATGGTACCAGGTTTCAGGACTTCATAGCCTTAGATACACCACATATAAATACTGAGCTGGGCAAAACAGGTTTTCAATATTATGCCCCTCATAATTGGAATTAATTGCAAAAAACATTTAAACAAGAATCTCATTCCTTTAGAAAATTGTAAAGTTTTATACATGGATTTTCTTAATGCTGTATGTATGTGTTTCCTTTGATTCCCTGTATGATGTTTGAATGCTGATTGTTAACGTGGCTGAATTGTAAATTGTTTTTAAAGTTTTATACATGTTTTTGTTTTGTTCACAGGTCTCTTGTAGAAGAGATCTTGATCTCAATGAGACTACCTGTAAAAATAAAGGATAATAAATATAACATTAGCCAGCAAACATCGTGAATAGCTTCAAAACGTCTGTTCGCAACATCATGAGGTCATATAGTATTCTGAACACAGGGAGAAGGTGGAGTTTTTCTTTGCTCATTCGCCATAATTTTTGGTCCAATTCACACCAATCAAAGTGTTTTAGAGTCTAGGAGAGCCAATGAGCAACCACAATCACAAACCTCATTCTGATGAAAACCTGCCATTGAATGGACGTCATCTTCTGCACGAAGCGGCCGCCTACTTATGCTTTGTTCGGAACATTGTGTGCAAATGTTATATATATATATATGCACTGCTCAAAGAAATTAAGGGAACAGTTAATCAACACAGTATAACACCAAGTCAATTAAACTTCTGGGATATCGATCTGTCCAGTTAGGAAGCGTAAACGATTGTGAATCAATTTCACCTGCTTTGGTGCAAATGAAAGGTGGACAGGAGAAGCAACAGCAAGACAACCCCCAAAAAGTAAATAGTTTTGCAGGTGGTGGGCACAGACCATTTCTCTCTCCTTATCCTTCCTGACTGATTTTCTCTAGTTTTGCATTTTGCTAGTGCCCTTGTCACTACAGGTAGCATAAGGTGGTACCTGCAGTCCGTTCAGGTTGCACAGGTAGTCCCGCTCCTCCAGGATGGCACATTCATATGTGCCGTCGAAAGAAGGTTTGCTGTGTCTCCCAGCACAGTCTCAAGAGCGTGGAGGAGATACCAGGAGAAGGGCCATTACATGAGGAGAGCTGGACAGGGCCATAGAAGGGCAACAACCCAGTGGCAGGACCAGTATCTGCTCCTTTGTGCGAGGAGGAACAGGAGGAGCACTGCCAGAGCCCTACAAAATGACCTCCAGCGGGCTACTCGTGTGCATGTTTCTGACCAAACTGTCAGAAACGGACTCCATGAGGGTGGCATGAGGGCCCGATGTCCTGTAGTAAGACCTGTGCTCACAGCCCAGCACCGTGCAGCTCTATTGGCATTTGCCAGAGAAAGCCAGAATTGGCGCCCCGTTCTCTTCACAGATGAGAGCAGGTTAACACTGAGCACATGTGACAGATGTGAAAGTGTCTGGAGACGCCGTGGCGAATGTTATGCTGCCTGCAACATCATCCAGCATGACCGGTTTGGTTTAATTGACTTGGTGTTATACTGTGATGATTAAGTGTTCCCTTCATTTTTTTGAGCAGTGTATATATACTGTATCTGCAGGTATGCATTCTGTCTCATTAACATGTGCCTCCCTGTCGCCTCCTCTTTCCTTCCCCAACCCAATCTTTACTCCGACTCTCACTTGTTCAGTCCAACACCGCACATGCACCTGCCCTGCCTGCCCCTTCTCTTCCTCCTTCTCCTCTTCCTCACCCCCCACTTTCCAGACTCTGAGGCCCAGAGATGGCTCCTTTTCGCAGGCTCATTCGGCCCAGGTCGACCAGGTCCGCCAGTCCAAAGAGTCCAGTGGCGGCCCCGTCAGCCTGGGCCTGTGTCTGGGCCTGGGCCTGACCCTTGAGGAGGAGGCCAGCGATCAGATCAGTCCCTGTAACGTCGAGTCGGATCTACATCAGCAGCAGAGGCAGAGCTCGGACAGAGCGGTCAGCACTCAGAACCCCAACGCCTCTCACCACGCCCCCCCGCAGATCCCCACCTTTCCCTGCCTCTGCTGTCATCGCGGCTTCCAAACCTGCGCCCAGCTCCTCCGCCACCAGCAGGGATCAGAGCCCCGCTTTCCCCACCCCCACCCCCACCGCCATTACCACCACCACTGCCCCCTGACCTCCTGCTTGCCCTGCCCGCAGCTGACCCACCCGCCACAGTCCCCGCTCCCCTTCCCCTGCCTATCCTGCCAGCGTACTTTCCAGACCTGCGCCCAACTCCTGAGGCACCAGCAGGGCCACGGGCAGCAGGAGGGCGTGTCCCAGCAGCACCTCTGCATGCACTGCCCCGCCTCCTTCCCCCGCCCCTCCCAGCTCCTGCAGCACCAGCGCTCCCAGCACGCCTCCAAGGCGGGTGGCTTCCTGTGCACCGAGTGCGGCCGCGCCTTCAACTCCCACAGCAACCTGCGTATTCACCTCAACGTGCACACGGGCGCCCGGCCCTACTCCTGCGCCGACTGCGGCAAGAGCTTCAGCCAGTCGGGGGCGCTCAAGATACACCGGCGGATCCACACGGGGGAGCGGCCCTACACATGCAACTTCTGTGGCCGGGGCTTCCCCCACCTGGCGGGCGTCCGGGCCCACCAGCGCACCCACACGGGTGAGAAGCCTTACCGCTGCCCCCAGTGCGGAAAGTGCTTCACCCAGTCGGGGGCGCTCAAGATCCACCTGCGCATCCACACGGGTGAGCGGCCCTTTGTCTGCGGCCTCTGCGGAAAGGGCTTCTCCAACCGCGCGGGCATCCGCTTCCACCACCGGACTGTGCACGGCATCGTCTCTGAGGCCAGCCTCAGCCTGGTGGCCGCTGCCTCTGCCCACCCGGGCCTCAGCCTCCTCTCCTCCGCCATCGCAGGCGTCGGCCCAGCGGCAGACCCTGGCCTGGGGCTCGCAGTCAGCCCCACCGTCAGCCCCGCCACCAGCTTCAGCCCGGACGCCGACGGCAGCCCCGCTGGAAACCCCGGCGCGGACGCGGGCGATCCTGGGTCCAGCCTGGCCTCCAGGACCATCTCCAGCTCGCTGTCCTCCCCCTCGTCCACGTTCAGCCTGGACGCTGCCTCTGTGCCCGGCAAGGACGCCCCCAAGAGGAGCGCACCTGCAGGCCGGGAGAAGAAGCAGCTGCCCTACGCCTGCGAGGACTGCGGCCTGCGCTTTCGGGACGCCCCGTCCCGGAACAAGCACCAGGAACTTGAGCACTATCCTGACCCGGAGGATGAGGAGGAGGAAGAGAGGGTGGGGCTGAGCACTGAGAAAGAGACGGGGATGGGAGAGACGGTGGATAGTATGATTCAGTGAAGGCTGGTGTTGGGGGAGTGGGTGGTCGGAAGGGACGGTTGAAGACGAAGTAGGAGGAAGGAAGCTACGTTGTGCCTAAGAACTACTAAGCAGTTCCACAGCAGTGCCATTTTTAAATAGATTAGAGCTAAGTATGAATATTTTTTAAGAAGCACTTTAAAAAAGGGTTGGATGCAAATATCTGGATACTATTAGTGCAGACATATTTGCAAGCTTTTTGATATTTCTATCAATCAATGATACAATCAAACGCCTTTCTCCCAACGGATGTGTTGTGATTTACTTATTGTACTGTTCACATTGGCAAGTCCATTTTTATTTAGAGTGAGGCAACTGTCCGGAAATTTAGGTTTGTTATTTTCTGGAATGTTCCGTTTTTACATTCAGAAATAAGTGCCACTTTGGTTTTGAACAAGGTTAATGTCTTTACTCTCAGTTAATTAGGCTTCACAGAATTACCACACGGTTGGGAATATACAGCCCTAGGCATAATTATACGTGGATTTGTCAGTATTTATGAAGTGAATGTGGCGGTTATGGGTGATTGATAATATCTCTATATTTGGATTTAGAGTAATTGCAATAGGAAATTTTGTAAGAAAATGTACACAGAGACATTTTTCTGTAATTGTTTGCATTTAGCAATTTGGAGTATAACAATGTGACCAACCAGTACGTGACTGTATACTGTGCCATTTTTATAAATGGATTAATTCAGGTTCTCAGTTTCATTTCCAAAATGATTCAATTCAGAGACTCGTTCATTCAGTTGGATTTAATTGTGAAATTCAGCTGATGAACTTACTTAACCTTATTTAATAATTTTTTAATTTGCTGCCTAACCCAGGGCTGTATATATCCAATTTCCACCCAAATCTTTAAAGTTCAAGCAGCCATGTCACATGCAGGGACCTTATTCAGCTGGGGCATCCACAGTTCTCCTCCGAAAAACATGCTGTTCAACAGCTGCTTGTTTTCGCATCTCAGACTGCAGCTAAGCTCGCACGGAGTGGTCGTGGGAGGAGCGCCTTTCATATGCTTTGACATGCGGTCTGACGAGCGCCCTTATTGGCCAGTGTGGGTCACCCAAGAGTGATGAAACGCAGATCCCTGTCTGACTAATATATACTGTATCCTGGGTGACGCAGGCGCCAGTAATGTGTCACTCTGTGGAGCTATTGGCCACAGTCAACACTGGCACGGTCCAGAACCTTCTTTATCTAATTCAGTTTGCATAGTGCCTTTCACAAAACGGTCAGTCTCTGAAGGCACTTAAAAACCTTTTGGGCCTAGGCCCCAGGCCTCCACAGGCAAACCGATTGTGATCTCGAGAGGAAGGTGGGTCCAGACTCAGCGGGTCAGTCATTCGCTACTGGCAGACACTGGGAAGATGAACTAATGGGGTGCCGAGAAATTTGGGTTAGAGCAACAGGCAGGACGTAGTTTGCAGAAAGAACCAGGGGTGAAGGAGTCGACAGTAAAGTAGCGACCAGTGTAATCAATTCAAGAGTAGCTGGTGTGTGATGAAACATGGCTGTCTCACTGACTGAGTTCCCTCCCTCTCTGTGTGATGCTGCCATAGGTCAATACGGGCTGTCATGTGCGGTCGCTGACCATTCGGTGCATTGCATGCTCTGAATTGTAAACCCAGTGGGGGCTTCTTTTCAACCAAAAATACCCAGCACTGTCTATTTTTGCATACATGTGAAAGGAAAATAGTATATATATTTTTTTCTTTCTTTACTTCAGTTTTATTTTTTTTATTTTTTTACATGTAAGGGTTTTGGTATGGTATGCATATGCCAAATCTGCATAAGAAGCAATGAAACAAACATGTGACATCCATTATCCAAATGTTTCTCCATTATCCAAATGTTTCTCCATTATCCAAATGGTTGAGTAATACATTTACCCTCAATGTTTCCTTTGCATCTTGTTGTACAAGAAGCATATTGGCTCAACGAAAATGAGCACAAAGGAGAGTTTACCGGAGGAAATATACCAATTTGGTACAACTGTGGCGAATCGCCACCATTTTGTCTCCTGTCTAACTGCCCTCTGGTGGACAGTGAGTAAAGCCCAAAAACAACAAGAGCCCCTGTAATTGTGTTTGTATGAGTGATATCCCCACGGTTACAGCAATCAAAGGACTTTGTACTCATTCCCGCTCATGTTAAATAACCGCTAGAATCACTTCCCCCTGTTTGATTTTTTCAAATCACCAATGATCATTCCCTTTGTCTATTGTCTCTTTTTTAAGTTCCTGGCTACTCAAGTATTTCCCTGTTTCTCTCACAGTCACACTTTATCCTCATTTTCCTCAATGTTTTATTCACCAGAGATCACCAACTGCCTCTGTCCCACTCATTCTGACTGTAAAGTGGTAATAAAGTTTTTTCCCAATGTAGAATTATTATTATGATTCCCCCCCCCCCCCTTATCCTCAACTAGAGGTACATTGAACAGAAGATACATGTATTACTAATGTAATATATATACTGGGTGGACAAAATATCGGAAACACCAAAAACTGGAGAAAACTGTTTTTCATAAAACAGCTGCTATATGTTTGCTCCCATTTATCTTACATATATTTTCTACACTCTTTGTATGACTAGCTTGCCATGTATACATTTCATTTGTCTTGTTTTTTTATTAACCTGATTAATCATAATTAGCCATTACTCATATTATCAAATAATACTACTTTGTGAATTAAATACTGCTTTTGTGTCAGTAATAAGTGAGAACACAGAGCTAGACAAAAACTGAAAGCATTTTGGTCCATGACAACCGGAGATGTGCACCTCTGCACAGCTGTGGGGCGTGAAGTGAACAGCTGAAAAAAAAAAAAATCATTGAAACTGGTCTAGAATCCAACACTTCCATGTAACATGAGTCATAAAAATGGCCCAGTTAATTATTCCTTGTCAGTTAAGTTTTTCACTAATCACATTCCACTGTACTACATAGAGATCAACTCCAGTTGTTGAGGACCAAAAGGTTTTCTGATTTCTGTACTCACTTATTACTTGTATAACAGCGAGATGTCATTTATGATTTATTACCATTTCATAAAAATATGGCTAACAGGCAATTATGGTTGATTGGCATAATTATAAAGAAAAACAAGTAATCATATAAAATGTACATGTGGCACAAGATTCACAAAACAGCATAGATAATCACGTTAGGAACAGAGGTTGAGGTTTTGCATAGCAAACGTGGCAGTTTTATATTTTTGTCCACCTCTATATATATATATATATATATATATATATACACTGCTCAAAGAAATTAAGGGAACACTTAATCAACACAGTATAACACCCAAGTCAATTAAACTTCTGGGATATTGATCTGTCCAGTTAGGAAGCGTAAATGATTGTGAATCAATTTCACCTGCTTTGGTGCATATGAAAGTGGACAGGAGAGGCAACAGCAAGACAACCCCCAAAAAGTAAATGGTTTTGCAGGTGGTGGCCACAGACCATTTCTCTCTCCTTATCCTTCCTGACTGATTTTTCTCTAGTTTTGCATTTTGCTAGTGCCCTGGTCACTACTGGTAGCATGAGGCGGTACCTGCAGCCCATTCAGGTTGCACAGATAGTCCAGCTCCTCCAGGATGGCACATCCATATGTGCCGTCGCAAGAAGGTTTGCTGTGTCTCCCAGCACAGTCTCAAGAGCGTGGAGGAGATACGGGGAGACGAGCCATTACACGAGGAGAGCTGGACAGGGCCGTAGAAGGGCAACAACCCAGCGGCAGAACCGGTATCTGCTCCTTTGTGCGAGGAGGAACAGGAGGAGCACTGCCATGAGGGTGGCATGAGGGCCCAACGTCCTGTAGTGAGACCAGTGCTCACAGCCCAGCACCGTGCAGCTCGATTAGCATTTTCCAGAGAACACCAGAATTGGCAGGTTCGCCATTAGCGCCCCGTTCTCTTCACAGATGAGAGCAGGTTCACACTGAGCACATGTGATAGACGTGAAAGAGTCTGGAGACACCGTGGCGAATGTTATGCTGCCTGCAACATCATCCAGCATGACCGGTTTGGTTTAATTGACTTGGTGTAATACTGTGATGATTAAGTGTTCTCTTAATTTTTTGAGCAGTGTAAAACCATCACTCTGCTGCCAGAAATACAGTAGATATGGATGGATAACTTCAAGGGTTTCTTCTCCTGACTTATTTTTCCATAGAGGAAAATTTGTCAGGAGAAACAACCTTTCAAGTGATCCATCCATATCTACTGCATATTTGGCAGCAGAGTGATGGTTTGAGACTTGTTTGATACCTCAGACCCTTGATGACTTACAGCCATTTTACCAACCGTATATTCCATACTGTTCCAGCATAATTTATAGCTAAATCTAGTCCCACCCCCATAATTTCTATAGAGATCCATTCAAATGCAGAGAGATTATAGTATCGCTTGTAGGAGTACCAGAAAATAAGATATCAAGAGTATTTTGATATTGTTGAGTCACAGACATCAGGAAGTCATGGCATGCAAAGGATATACGACCAAATATTAAAAATGATTACTTTATTCTACATTGGCTGCAGTTATTGTAAGGGGGCAATTACTTTTTCACACAACGGAAATGGGTGTTGGAATTTTTTGTTCATTAAATAAATGAAGTACATAAAAAACAAATGTGTCATTTGTTCACTCAGGTTCCCTAAAATCAATATTATATTTTGTCTAAAGATCTGAGAACATCCAGTGCGAGAAATATGCAACAATAGACGAAATCAGGAAGTGGGCAAAAACTTTTTCACGGCACTGTATATATAGATTGACCAGCGGGGAAGATATGGAGCTAGATAGAGATAAATGGCCAATTGCGTGTCGCCCTATGGAGCTACCAGCCACAGATTCGATCCGAGGCCGTGGGGCTCCCCAGCAACACATAATGCAAAGTTTTAAACAGCATATTCTGTATTAAATGCTAAAACTTTGTGTTCCCAAAATCTCATAGAAATCACATGCACATGACTTTGCTCTGCAGTAAACATGTCTGCGTGTTGAGGAGCCAGCACAGACAGGAAATGTCCCCTTGCACAATGAGGCGACAGATGCCCACGCAGGAAATCCAAATTGAGAAATTACTGCGCACGCACTGTGAACATCCCATTTTGGGAGCTTGTGGGACACAAAGTGTTTATTGCAGTTGCCCATTCCAGGTTGTCTTCCTGTGTAAGTTTCTGTAAATATGAGCTTTATTTCTATTTATTTAGAATTTACTCTTTCTGCAAAGTTTTCACTAAATTCATTGTTAAGGTGGACCAAGGCTTACACACTGTAAACGCATGATGGGTTCTGTGCCGGCCCATGGGTGAGCTTGTCAAATGTTGGTTCGCCACTCCGAGAAAGGCCTTAGACGAGGGGGGCTATGCAGGCAAAGATGAGCGTTTAGAAATGAATTAATTTCTGTTTAGAGGTCTTCGACGTTAATGGTAATTTAAGTAATTACTGTTTAGAGTCGAGGTCTTCGACGTTAATGGTCATTTAATTGATTACTGTTTAGAGGTCTTCGACGTTAATGGTCATTTTTAACCTCTAATTAATTTGCACCGTGTATTTCCGTAAGAAACATGGTTAAAACAATTACGTCAATGGTTTTCAGGAACGCGATCAAGTTAAAGAACAATCACTCACTGAGTCGCTTTCAAACAATGCGCACGTGCCCTGTCTGTAACGTGTAAATGTAGATGTGACGAAACAGAAAGTAAGAAGGAAAAAAACCAGCCAGACGGGACTTTTCTCCGACTCAGTCTGCCTGCAGCATAAACAAAAAATACAATAACATCTCTGATATGCAGTAGACTAGGCGTTACAGTTGCGTTTGACATGTAACAACAGAGCACTTACTTGGGTAGGCTACACAAGGGAAGCGAGAAAGATATAGTATTTCCCCGACTTTCCATCAACAGATACGTAAGAACTGTAAACGTAGGCTATAGCTGCATTTTATTTCACCCATGTTTATTTTTTAATTCATTGTTTTACTTTGCAATAGACTCAGTGAATTGTGTCACTGTCATCCATAAAACACCACAGCTACACTCGTTCACCTGTTCAAGTGGCCTCTTGCATTCAAGGGCAGCATGGTGTGCGGGTTTTCTTTGTAACAACTGCAAACTCACCTCATCTGGTTTATTGGCGTTGAATTGGTTGCTGACTTTAAAGAAAAAACAAGAACCCGAACCCAAGTGACTGCAGTTAAACCCCCTTTATATATTATAGGGCCTACATGTTATCTTGGCTCTTCTTTGATATAGTGACATTGGATAATATAAAAATAGACTATTTATATTTCACTTTTAGTTCTGCCGCGGCCTCCAAGCGTGTGTTCCATCACTCATCTGCTCACAGGCGTCGGACTCAGTGCCGTTTCGCTGCAACGCACACAACTGTAGCGCAAAACCTGCTGACGCAGAACAGCTTCCCTGGCGATTGGTTTTCTTTGACAGCGTCCCAAACCCGCTGGTGATTTGTCGGATCATGTGCTGGGGGGCTCCCGTTGTCTTATCGAAGTAGCAGTCGATCTCCAAATTTTAGATCTATTTTATTTATGGCGCATGGGGTAAACTTGAAACAGGCCTACATCAAATATCACAATATACACGAGACTAAGCGGCTCATAGGTTATTGGACAAGTTAATCGTAAATGAAATTATTTTTTTGACCCCGGTTTATTGCACTAGACATTTCAATTGATTTGTATTACTATATAACTTGATGTATGTGCCGTACTAGATATCAACAACGAAATTACTCGCCTCCTGTTAATGGGCCACATGATTTTGGAGAGAGCTCGTGTCAACCAGGACGGACCCCTAGCCCTTGGCTACTTTGTTTGCATAGAAACAGGTGATGGGAGAAAATAAACTTGGTGATTGGACAGTTTCATGAAGTGGTTAGTTAGTGGTTTGAAGAAAAACTCGGGATACAATTTATTTTAATTAATTACTAGGTCTATATAAAACATTAATTTGTATCCATTTTTATCGCAAATGTTGACTATTCACTTTGAAATCTACATTCAGAACTGATAAACCTTACCTGAAATCAATACTGCCATGACCTAAATTAAGGACGCCATTCTGATAACCACGCCTCCGTGCCAGTCATAAATAGTCAGCCGAATGTTGAATACGAAGCCATTTTTCAGAGCTGGACAGTGTTTGGAAGACAGCGGTTACAAGTGAACACATTTGAAACAAACGCTTGTATTACTTATTTTATTTAAAAATGAAAGGATTTTTCATTTTGGCGACACTGACACTTGTGTACCCTCACAGGAATTATGGTAAATATATTCTTCTCGGTTTGCACCTGAGTCATTGCTCATCACAGCAGCGACTATAATCTGTCTTTAGGGTACAAATGTTGTGTTTTCTTCCATTATTCTTTTGGTTATTGATTCCTTTTGTCTTCAACCAGTTGCTTGCTTGTTTCCCTTCTTATATCGACATAATTTGCCTTCACAACCATGCCTGTGTTTTAACCGTGTCATTGCGGTTCTGTTGTAGTTTATGCTAGAATTCCCCTGCAAGCTCTCGGTTAAAAAAAAAAAACTCCACCGTACTTTCCTAGGCAATTTTCCAGGAAGTTAGTCCGTAATTTACAATGGACCTCTCAACTTTCGCTTTGTCTTTAAAGTTCGAGCTGCATACTTTTTTCTTTCTTTTTCCACTATCTCTTATTCGCACTTGTTTCTGGTAAACATATTTTTGCGATATTATTCACACTCATTGTGAGCAGTTGTCAAATAGGCCTACGTGATTTTGTTGTAGATTAAAGTAATTTTGGGTGTGAACAAAATTGTCCCCACAGTAGGCTACTTGTGCAAGATCGTATTTCAATAGTCACATCGCAGCACCTTTGTACCGAATGAACCTGAAGCATATCCGTACCTTACATCGTAGGTAGATAAATACGTTTTAAATTTCTCCGGAGTTTACTCATCTGAGTTGGCCTGTATGATAGCCTGTCTCCGTACTGTTTTAATCTTCGTCGTCTATCCCCTTTGTCCTCACCTTCTGTCTCAATGTCAAGTAGTAAACCGTTGATTAAATTTAGATCCTTTGTCTTGTCTATGGCAACTCCTGTCAGTTCTCTCTCGTTTTATTACCTCTATGCGTTGATATTTAGTCCTATATATCACAGAATTGGGTGACTCTCCTGAATGAGGGGTATTGTCAATGGCATTGGAAATGCAGTAAGTCAATCTCAAAGTGGTCCTGTATGAGATGAGGGCACCTGCTGAAGGCTTGGATCAGATCAATAGCAGGACTGAATTAACTCTGTCATTGGGTTAACGGTGCAGTATTGATATGCTGTTTATTTTGTGCATTACAGATAATAAAATGCATCGTAGGCTAATGGTTTTCTCGGATCAATCCCATCCAAGCAGTTTTTTATTTTTTTTTGTAAGCTGTTTATCACCAGCATTCCTGGCCTTAGTCGATTAATGTTTCACTCCTGTGATTGAGTCGTGTTTGTTTTGGGCTGTGAAATACTGTTAGAGTCCTGCCTGCCTTTCAGAACATGCTAGAAATGTAAACAGGAAGTTCTGTGCGGTGAACAAAGGAGAGCGTTTTGTAAGTAAGACAGTGTTGCAGCATTCTTAGCTAACCTCTAACACCCTCCCACACTTCCACTTTCAATTTTAATAAACACCAGTGCAACCTTTTTTTATCCCCAAAAGGTAAAATCCAAAAAAAAAACATATTATTGATGTTTTCTTTCTCTTTTTTTCTGTCCCCCCCCCCCTCCCCCCCCCAGCATCTCTCATTTTACAGGGTCCAGAAGTCCCAGTTGAGGAGGGGGATTATGTGAACCTGGAGTGCCAGTCAGACATGGATTCAAACATGACCCAAGTCCACTTTGAGAGGTTTTCCAAGGTCAGGACCACTGTATCATCATTCTTCCAAAGAATGCTCTCTGCTCTCATTCCAAATGAGCTCAGCGAATTACGTTTGGTTGATTTTAATTGAGCACTTAACTGAGAAATTTCAGAACAATTACCTGTTTAAAGATGCCTGTGAAACAGAACTTTCAGGTTTGAGGTATGCTGTGCTAATGATAAGATAAGTAAACTTTTTTCCTCATCCAGTTACTTAGTTTTTCTCAACACTATAACAGTGAAAACATTAAGCAACAAATCCATCTTAGGGTTGCAAAGGGGCGGAAAATCTCCGGTAAATTTCTGGAAAGTTTCCGGAAATTTACTATGGGAAGTTAAGCTCAGGAATTTTGGAAATTGTGACCAATTTTAATTGCAAAGGTTAGCCTATAACATGGAACTTACATTTTGTTGGAAAATACACATAAAATGCAATTCTAGATCTTGCAGCATGCTTTGGTTAAAACAACCCAATTTAATGCAAATTCAGTTGAATTTCAACACTGCCCTGTGAATTATTCCATGACATATGCAGTGCATTCTTCCATCACATGCAGAAATAATTCCCAGCATCATGCACACTACAGCAAGACTACAGAGTGCTCAAGTGTGTACGTCAGACGTGGGCAGAGTTTGGTTTCAGAAGTAAATTCCCTATGACAGATAAAGCAGGCTTCGGAGACTATCGACAATTTCTTGAAATCTTATTTATAGAATGAGCCGAAACATTCCTGGATTAGCCTGTGTGGTATAAGGATATAGAGCATACGTGTTTAAAAAAAAAAAAAAAAAAAAAAAAGATTTTAGTAATCAAGTAATGATTTTAGTCCAATTTGTAGTCCACTTTAATGTACTACAGATCCAATACTGCAACGCACGAGTGGTTCTTGACCAATCATATATTATCATCTCATCTGGACATTTTTGGCATTGCATACCACTTTGCTACTTCGGCTATTTTACTTCATTGAACCGTCCGGAGGGGCGTCGAGTTTTTAAACGGTGCCAGCGCTGGTATATTTACAAAAACATACAAAAAACGTAAAACATGCTCGAAGCTGGTTCAGAAAAACGACTGGGAATGGGAATTAAATTGAACAATCTAGGGAATTGATGGTAAGACATAATCACTAGAAATAGTTTAAAAGTAAGTTTTGGTTAATGTCTATGGTCTAAATGAATGGGGAAGTCACTTCTGAAACCAGTGTGACGTAGTCACTTGACTACTCTATTGAGGCCACACTACTGCATTTAAGCCCATGAGTATTCTGCATTATTGAATTATGATTTACAAATAAGTTGACAAAATACTCTCTTACTTACTTTTAAAGGTGCGCTTGCACAAAGACATCTTCACCA
This sequence comes from Ilyophis sp. 1 JC-2022, assembly GCA_022702515.1. NCBI lineage: Eukaryota > Metazoa > Chordata > Actinopteri > Anguilliformes > Synaphobranchidae > Ilyophis > Ilyophis sp. 1 JC-2022. The sequence goes on from CM040406.1 coordinate 79,013,531, forward strand.
ATCAGAGCAGCCATGACTAGGCCTATGCCATAATGCCACACTAAATTAAAAACGAATTTCAGTCACAATGCATTGCACCATGGCACATTGGAATTCACCAGAGCGAAATAAACCTGTGGGGTTTCCGTCTGGAATGTATGACCATTACAAATGTATGAAATCACAACACATTCTGTGGTAGGAGAGTAATTGTTTTGCATTGTGGGATACAATGTTCTTTTGGCTTGAATTAATTGACTCAATACAGGAAGTCTCCGTTTTAATATGCTGTTTGCTTTATACAAAAAAAAAAGTCCTAAAAGTTATTGTATTTTTGTCACTGCTGTCTTGGCCAGGTCTCACTAAATAAGATATTTTTTCTCCAGGGACCTCCTGGTTAAATTAAGGTTAACAGTAAGCACAGCAGAACCTTACAATCCACAGTGTTGAGCCGTTTACCCCGTATAACCCTGGGAATTGACACGCAAAGTATTGTGTTTCTGCACAATACATCTGTATATTGTGTTACTCTACCACCAAGAATATTTGCAAGCTTACACTTGAGCAATCAACGCTTGTTGTCTCTCACTTTGCTGTGTCAATATTTACTGCCCTGTCCATCCAGCCAGTAACGTTTTTGTTGTGTAAACAACACCACTGTCCCCTGTGCTCACTGTCCCCCATCCCTCTCTCCCCCAGCACCTGCAGAAGTGGTTCCGGCTGGAACAATATGGGAGGTACCGGTTTTGCTATTTCTACGGCGTGGAGGTGACTCGCGAATTGGGTCGCCTGTCTCTGACTATCGAAAGCATCCAGAGCTACATGGAGGGTCCCTATCGCTGCGTGTCCGACGATGCTGCCTCCCCCTACAACTCGTCCCTCCCTCTCACGATACCTGTGCACTGTGAGTAGAGTGTGTGTGTGTGTGTGTGTGTGTGTGTGTGTGTGTGTGCGTGTGTAAGGGGGGGTGGTCACACACACACACACACTGTTAGAGGTTTGACATTGTTTTTTGAGATTGTGTTACTTTGAAAGAAGAGGAATGTGTGGGTAGGAGGAGTTGAGAAGAAGGAGACAATGAGTGTGTCAGATGGGAGGGGGGAAGGGAGAACAGCAATGGAATGAACTGAGTCAAGGGAGAGGGAGAGAGGGAGGGAGAGAGGGTGAGAGGGTGAGAGGGAGAGAGGGAGGGTGAGAGAGAGGGTGAGAGGGAGAGAGAGAGGGAGGGAGGGTGAGAGAGAGGGTGAGAGGGAGGGAGAGAGGGTGAGAGGGAGGGTGAGAGGGAGGGTGAGAGGGAGGGTGAGAGGGAGGGTGAGAGGGAGGGAGAGAGGGTGAGAGGGAGGGTGAGAGGGAGGGTGAGAGGGTGTGAGGTTGAGAGGGAGGGAGAGAGGGTGAGAGGGAGGGAGAGAGGGTGAGATGTAGAGAGGGTGAGAGGGAGAGAGGGAGAGAGGGAGGGAGGGAGGGAGGGAGGGAGGGAGGGAGGAGGGAGGGAGAGGGAGAGGGAGAGGGAGAGAGGGAGAGAGAGGGAGAGAGGGTGAGAGGGAGGGAGAGAGGGTGAGAGGGAGAGAGGGTGAGAGGGAGAGAGGGAGAGAGGGAGGGAGGGAGAGAGGGAGGGAGGGAGGGAGGGAGGGAGAGAGAGGGAGGGAGGGAGGGAGGGAGGGAGGGAGGGAGGGAGGGAGAGAGAGAGGGAGAGAGGGAGAGAGAGAGGGAGAGAGAGAGAGGGAGGGAGAGAGAGAGAATTCAATTTTAAACCTTTATTGTCACAGTTTAACAACATATGCAAGTGACAATCAAAATATAATAACAACAAAGAGGGAGAGGGAGAGAATTCATCGGTGATGGGTGTCCCTTACGGCTGCTAACGTTTTTTGCCCTCTGACCTTGGAGAACAACTGCACCGGTGTTGATTAGAATTGAAAGGAAAGAGAAGAGCACAGTCCAGAGAAGAATCTCCTCTACAGGATTGGCCTGAGGCTGACGGCGCTAATGCCTACCAGCACAAAGCTGTCTCAGACTAGAAATTTACAAACAAAATTAATTAGAGTCAACACATTGTAATTATAACCAAATTAGAACAAAAGGAAAACTTTATTGCCTCCTGGGAAACAAACACAAACACACAAACAAGGCGCGAGTGCTATCTGGCACCAAACAGGCACCACACAGTGGCTGGCTGTTTGACCGCTGATAGAACGCTGATTAAACTGTTTACAAAATATGCAGCAGCTTGTGGCAAATGGTGAGGCAGTGAATGACAGGCATAGACTGAGTGCAAACTACTTTAGTGTTTTATTAGAGAAATCACTTTGATAGTACTACTGCTCATTTTGTAATGTAGTTCCGTTTATCTATTTCCTTGTTTGTTTGTATGAAATCTCATCTGTGCAAATCAAATTAAATCTGTGAAATCCCATCAAATTGGTACCTACTGTACATATTGTTAACAAATAAAGTTAACTCAAAAACCCTGTCTGCCTGGCCAGGGATAACGAACGACTGAAAAATTGAACCGTTAAGTTCGCTAACGTACTATAATCGAATGGTACATTTGAAGATGTTTTTTGTCCTCTCGTCACCTGCCTGCCCCTCCCCCCCCTACAGATATACGCGAAATCTCAGTCTACCGGGAAGGGGTGACCTCTTACAGCCGCTACTTCAGTCAACTGCAGGACCTCAGAGTGCCACTAGGGGACGACGTGGAGCTGGTTTGCTCTGCCTCGGCCTCCGAGGACGCTGAGATCACCTGGTACAAAGAGGTGAGCCCGGAGTCCCTCCCCCTGAAATGATGGAAAGATTCAGCTCAGTTCCAGGGCAGCGTCTCACATTAATTTCGTAATTCAAATTAAGCACTTCATTTAATGCATATGTAAATTAGCCAATTAAAATAATACACAATAAACACTAAAACATGTGAATAAATGGTCCAGTAAAAGTAATAATCATATTATTTAGTGTCATACATTTAAAATAAGTACATATATCAGTAAAAAAAGTGAAAGAAAAAGATTTATTCCAGAAAGGATGTTTAGATTTGTGTTTCCGCTCAGTGGCCTTTGGGTTCCTGCAGCTCTTTATTTTTTCGTCCTTTGTCATGGAAAATAAATTTTAATCTCCGTGAAACAGCCGCCTTCCTGGAGGCGGAGCTTGATCTCGATGCATCTGTGCTAATCCTCCCGGACTGCTGACCAGAGGGAGGGGCTGACGCGCCAGCAGCCTTTACGGCTCCGTTCTCATGGGGCTTCTTTGTGCTCCTACTTGTTCAAGCGAATCGCTTCTCTTCAGTGTCTAAATTAGTTTAGTCTAAACTCATTTGTGTGCGTGCGCGTGTGGACTCCCCAGTGGTTGTTATCATTTTCAGGGCCTTGATGTCAAATTTCTGTCCCTCCCTGATTTGACCGACAGTACTGCTAAACCTTGAGCTCAGGGTGAAGTTACATTATTACATTATAGGCATTTAGCAGACGCTCTTATCCAGCTGGATATATACTGAAGCAATGCAGGTGAAGTACCTTGCTCAAGGGTACAACGGCAGTGTCCGACCTGGGAATCGAACCTGCAACCTTTCGGTTACAAACCCAGTTCATTAACCGTTATACCACACTGCCGCCTCGGCCAAACCATTATACCACACTGCCGCCTCGGCCAAACCATTATACCACACTGCCGCCCTTAACCAAAGTTAAGTGGTAACAGAGGTAGGAAGTTGAAAGTTGACTATAACATCTTAGTTAGACTGTAGTCTGTGGCCCTGTCTGTGCCATCAATAATTAGACTTTATTTCATACAGATATAGGCTACTGGCACTCCAGTCCCGTACAGGTGTACACCTGAGAAGTGGACATTACTGACAGGTCTAAACTATTCTGGATTTGTTCACGTCCTGTGAAGATACCATAGCGATGTCAGCGCTGAAGCTTGGAGAACCAGTTCCTATTCATCATCACAAGATGGCAGCAAAACATGCGCGCTTGACCTGTGTCAGAGTGTCTGTGTGGACTTCGCTGCAATCTGCCAAGATGCGGCCTTACTGAAATCCTCTTAACTCAATTCTATTCAAATTGAAATGGACTTTATTGGCAGGCGAAAGATGTCCTGGAGCCAACAGCCCTCGGACAGCAACAGTGTCCCCATTGTATCCAGCCTTCCGTTCCATATCATCGTGCTTCTGTCCATTCCCAGCCTTCCACATATTCCCGCCTCTCGTGTCCTTCCCATCACCCCCTCGTGTAACTCGAATTTTGACCGAACATTACTTTACTTAATCGGCAAGCCGTTGCCCTCCTTAATGGCAGTGGGCACTGCTCACTTAGAGTAAAATATACTCACTAGTGAATTTTTATAAGAACAAATATGCCTTCCTTGCTCAAGGGCGCAAAACAAAACAAAACAGAATCTGCCCCACACAAAATAGCAACCTTTACCCCCTATTAGCATATAATACATGCTATTATGATAATCACTTGCCCTCTCTTTCCCCTCTCTTCCCATTGGCTTCCATTTCTCTCTCTCTCTCTCCCCCTCTCTCCCTCTCTGTCTCTCTCACTCTCAGGGGGAGGACTGGATACTGCCGTACAGTAAGCTGGAGCTGAACAATGTGAGGGAGGGTGGGATCTACACCTGCACCGCCCAGCACCCCTCCATACCATCCCTGAAGAGGACCCGCACCATCACCATCACAGTGCTGCCAGGTCAGTCAGTCAGTCAGCGAGCGAGCGGCTGGGGGAGGAAGGAGCGGATGGGGGCATTCAGGGGACATAGTTTAGGCGTGGGGTTGGGGCAAGCTGTTCTTGGATCAGTTATGGGGCAGAAATTGATTTCTTGAGGGGGCACTCACTTGGAGGGTGGCGGTTGGGAAAATGGAGGGAATGCCGACAGGCGACAGACGGCAGAAACCCAGGTTACGAGTTGCGCTGCAGAGGAGACTCATTTCATCATCTGTAATAAAAATTCATGATTATTTTGATTGCCTTTCTTTAGCAGTGAGCGGTAATGACATTACTTTATATACATTCATTATTGAAAGCTGTGATATTAGCTCTAATGTAAATTATATTTTGAGTGATTGTTTATTTGAGTAATGTTGACACTAATAATGTACATTTTCAATCATAATTTAGCATTTATTTTTTTCCTAATAGTAATGAAGTAGGTATATTATGTTACTGATGAAAAATTATTATACTGTTGATTGTAGTGCATAAATGAATTTGATGTTACTGTCTTTGCCCTCCCCCCCCAGAGGATGCCCCCTGGTATGACTCAACAGAGGGCCGTCTCACAATGATGATCTCAGGGGCAGGGGCGGGGCTACTGCTGCTGATCATGTCTGTGTCCATCTGTCTGTGTCGGAGAGCCTCTGGGAGGAAGAGCAAGGGGCCCATGTAAGTGACTCTGCTTCTCAAGGCCCTTCATCAGCACGCCCTGACAATCCCGCAAGTGAAGGTTTCATTAGTTATGCAGATCTGCTCAACTGGGTATAAGCCTGCTACCAGGATGTGAGTGTAAGGAGAATTTGTACACACAGAAGCACACGTGCACACACACACACACCCACCCACCCACACACACACTCGCACACACACACACACACAAACACTCATGCCTACACACACCCGCACAGACACACACATACACACACACCCACAGAGAGACACACATGCACACTCACACCCACACACACACTCGCACCTGCACACACACACATATACACACGCAAACACTTATGCCTACACACACCCGCACAGACACACACACATAGACACATGCACACACACACATGCACACTCACATACACAGACACAAACTTTAAATTCATATCATGAAAGCCGTTTATGCAATAAGGTCGGATTCATTGATTCTGAGCGTGTGTCTTGCTATAAAAAAGCCAGTGAACTAGTTGGCTCTTATATTTGTTGATATAGGAGAGGGTAGAAGAGGGTAGGGGGTGGAAGTACAGCTTTTCTGTAGCTGTCTCATCATAAAACAAAGTCAATAGTCTCTAAGAGATCTGTGTGGCATTTATCGACAAACATTGGTTTAAAGCACTGTGGCTTCAGACAGGATTATGATGTAAACATTTCCAGTGTACTTTTATAGCGAGCGATAATTTGTGTCAAAACGCTTGTCATCTTGCTTACTGGCAAGCGGTCTAATCCCGTCAAGACTGTTTTCCTGTCTGTCAGGTTAGCCTTTCCCAAGTCGAGTCCTGCACGTGAGAAACTGCCACTTTTAATTCTGATAACCTTTCCAGATGCTAGGCCCCATCGCACGTTCCCAAATGCCAAATGTACGTGCATGTGTCTTTGGCCACAGCGTAATCTGAACACACAACTTCCACCTGGCAAGCCTTTCCTTCCCCTCTGTCTCTGGATATCGCTCGATATCTGTCTCCAGCTGTCCTGCTCTCGCTCCGTCCCTGCTAGCGTTAAGGATCGGGTGCTAGCGTTAACAATTGGGTGTGTGGCACGGTGAGTGTGGGCTTTTCTTCCCACTGTGGTTCTTCAGCCTGCAGGCCGGTCAGCTCTCTCTCTCTCTCTCCCACAGCGACGACCACTCCCAGAAGAAACCCATCTACACGACCAGCGCGGAGTCTCTGTTGTCCACCACTGGGGACAAACAGCCTCTGGTCTGAGAGAGTGGAGAAGGGGAGGACGGTTATAGAGAGAGGGAAAGAGGAGAGGGGGAGCTAGGGAGCCAGACTGGGAGAGGCGGGAAGGGGGAGGTGAGAGAAAAAGGGATGGTATTAAACGGGGAGAAGGGAAAAGAAGAGGGAGGGGTCACTGAGATGCGGGGTCAATTCACTGCATACTAGATAAATTGTAGAGAGACAAGAAGAAAGAATAAAAGATCGCGTGAGTGAGAAAGATAAATGCTTTTTTTTTTATGAGAGCAATCCATTCATGGAGGCTGACAACAATGTCCTTTAACAAAAGGTGTGTAATTTTCTCTGCATCGATCTAACAACTCAAAGATGAGATTCACATTCAGATGAACTGATGTGAGGCAGTAATTTGAGTCGCGATTCACTGTATAACTTCTCAGCAGGGGTAACCTTCATATATTCGCTCGTTACTCATCATTCTTAAAATGTGTGGTTCTGTGAAAAAAAAAGATGTTACTTTTCTGTCGCTAAATATAATCATACCGCATTGTCGGTTGAATCATCCTGTGGGCATGGCTTGTGTGCCTTGCACTGTTATTGAATGTATTGAGGAGACTCTGCATTAGGTGTCATTAATAAGGTTCTGTTGATTGATGTTATTTTTACACTTTGCACTGAGAATATATTTTCTGTACTCTGGATACATTATTAATGTATCTTATTTTCTGTACTTTGAAGACATTTTCTGTACCATGTTCAATGTGTCTTTCTTATTAAAATGGGTTTGAAGCTACATTCCACATCTTCCCTCTGTATGCAATGTGACTAATGCATTGTAAATGTGTGCCGTATAATTGAGGTCATGGATCATGATTGATTGTGAGGTTCACTGATTTATCTCAACACACATTCTTACTTCTCACTGCACATCCCTCTTTTTTTTCTTACTCCTTCTTCCATCTCCCTCTTCAGTCCCCTGTTGTCTTCCACCTTTTTATCGCGTGACCTCCTCATGCTTCTCAGCAAGGATATGACATCAGTGCAAAGGGTAGCCTTTTGGGCAACTTCTAAAAAAGAGACTAGTCCAAATGAACTAGAGCGCACGGTTCAAATAAAGAAATAGGATTTTAATGTGCAAACGCAGACCCATCCGGGCTTCGTCAGGATACCCGTCTGCTCCGTGTTGGAGACGGTCTGGTAGCTACTTCAGAAGGAAGCAAGTTTGCCGGAAACAAAACTTGAAAACTTTTCTTTTTCTCTTTCCTAGGTGCCTTTCAGTCAGCTCAGCTGTTACTCAAAGTAGAAAAAACATATCCCTGCCGCTGTTAGTCAAAGTAGAGAAAACTTATCCCTGCCGCTGTTAGTCAAAGTAGAGGAAGCTTATCCGTGCTGCTGTTAGTCAAAGTAGAGGAAGCTTATCCCTGCCACTGTTAGTCAAAGTAGAAGTCAAAGTAGAGAAAACTTATCCCTGCCGCTGTTAGTCAAAGTAGAGGAAGCTTATCCGTGCTGCTGTTAGTCAAAGTAGAGGAAGCTTATCCCTGCCACTGTTAGTCAAAGTAGAGAAAACTTATCCCTGCCACTGTTAGTCAAAGTAGAAAAAACATATCCCTGCCGCTGTTAGTCAAAGTAGAGAAAACTTATCCCTGCCACTGTTAGTCAAAGTAGAGGAAGCTTATCCGTGCTGCTGTTAGTCAAAGTAGAGGAAGCTTATCCCTGCCACTGTTAGTCAAAGTAGAGAAAACTTATCCCTGCCGCTGTTAGTCAAAGTAGAGGAAGCTTATCCGTGCTGCTGTTAGTCAAAGTAGAGGAAGCTTATCCCTGCCACTGTTAGTCAAAGTAGAGAAAACTTATCCCTGCCGCAGTTAGTCAAAGTAGAGGAAGCTTATCCCTGCCACTGTTAGTCAAAGTAGAGGAAGCTTATCCCTGCCACTGTTAGTCAAAGTAGAGAAAACTTATCCCTGCCGCTGTTAGTCAAAGTAGAGGAAGCTTATCCGTGCTGCTGTTAGTCAAAGTAGAGGAAGCTTATCCCTGCCACTGTTAGTCAAAGTAGAGAAAACTTATCCCTGCCGCAATTAGTCAAAGTAGAGGAAGCTTATCCCTGCCACTGTTAGTCAAAGTAGAGGAAGCTTATTCGTGCCGCTGTTAGTCAAAGTAGAGGAAGCTTATTCGTGCCGCTGTTAGTCAAAGTAGAGGAAGCTTATCCCTGCCACTGTTAGTCAAAGTAGAGGAAGCTTATCCGTGCCGCTGTTAGTAAAAGTAGAGGAAGCTTATCCGTGCCGCTGTTAGTCAAAGTAGAGGAAGCTTATTCGTGCCGCTGTTAGTCAAAGTAGAGGAAGCTTATCCCTGCCACTGTTAGTAAAAGTAGAGGAAGCTTATCCCTGCCACTGTTAGTCAAAGTAGAGGAAGCTTATCCGTGCCGCTGTTAGTCAAAGTAGAGGAAGCTTATCCGTGCCGCAGTTAGTCAAAGTAGAGGAAGCTTATCCGTGCCGCTGTTAGTCAAAGTAGAGGAAGCTTATCCGTGCCGCAGTTAGTCAAAGTAGAGGAAGCTTATCCGTGCCCGGCTTTAGTTCTTCATTTTCTCCTCTACTGCTTCGCAACTTTACCATGGCATTGCAGTTCATTGCTATTACAGCTATCATAACTATTCTTTTCATTATGACTGTCCCAGGCATTTATGTTCGCTTTTATGTGATTTTATGACCAGGTTTCGGTTGACCACAGGCCACCGTTAATAACGGGGGACACTGTGGTTTAACAATGACAGCCTATTAATGTCTGCATGCACTGCAGAGCACGACGGAGATAATGTTATTAAAATGATTATTCACATCTCCTCTTTGCGTTCCATTAACATTCCCTATCTGGCTTTTTAATGGTCGCGTCTGTGAGCGTTGCTGGTGGCCAGTCCGTGTAGGCCTGCGGCCGTCTGCATGCGTTTGAGGGCTAAGGGATGCAGCCTCTCCCTTTGCCAACCAAGAACTTCCCACTGTGCCTTTCCGAATACTTTACAAGAGCCGGCACGACACAGGCTTGTTGAACGTATTAAATCCTCCGTTGTGCTACGAAATGGCAGAGAATGTGCAGTGTAATGATGTGTGAAAGTGGGAGTACTGTCCTAAGGATGTGTGTATGTGCATGTGTGTGTGTGTGTATGTTTTTATACATATATGCACATATACAGTCAAGCCGGAAAGTCTGCACACCCCTTTCACCTTCTCCACATTTTATTACATTACAGACATATTCTACAATAGATTGAGTTTATTTTTTGTCTCAAAATTCTACACAAAATAGCCCATAATGACAAAGTGAAAACAGGTTTTTAGACATTTGTGCTAATTTATTAAAAATCTAAATATAAAATATATGTACACAAGTGTGCACACCCTTTGATATGACAACCAAAAGTGAGCTGAGGTGCATTTTGTTTCCACTGATACTGCTTGAGATGTTTCTACAACTTAATTGGAGTCCGCCTGTGATAAATTCAATTGATTGGACATGATTGGGGATTGCCAACACCTGCCTATATAAGGTCCCACAGTTGACAGTGCATGTCAGAGCAAACTCCAAGCCATGGGGTCAAAGGAATTATCTGCAGACCTCAGAAACAGGATTGTGTCAAGGCATAGATCTGGAGAAGGGTATGGAAACATCTCTGCAGCTTTACAGGTCCCAAAGAGCACAGTGGCCACCATCATTCGTAAATGGAAGAAGTTTGGAACTATCAAAAATCTTCCTAGACCTGGCCGCCCGGCCAAACTGAGCAATCGGGGAAGAAGGGCCTTGGCCAGGAAGGTGAGCAGGAACCCGAGGGTCACTCTGACAGAGCTCCAGCGTATCCTTGTGGAGATGTGAGAATAATAATAATAATAATAATAATTCATTTTATTTGTATAGCGCTTTTCAAGGACCCAAAGACGCATTACATAGGTAAAAAACACATAATCACACATAACATAACAGATAACATAGCAACAACATATGGGCAGTAACAGTGGGGAACTAGAACATAACCAGAACATGAAAACAAATCATAACAGCATCAAAGGTAGGGGGACAACAGTAGACAGGCAGGTGACAACAGTACAACAATAACAGCAGTAGTGAGTGGATGCAAGAGATGACAAATGGGGAGGGGGGGGGGGGGTCAGGGGATGAAGTGCATAGTTAGGGGTAGGGGAGGTTGTAGGCCTGGGAGAAAAGATATGTTTTTAACCGGGATTTGAAGATTTGTACTGTGGGTGAGTCTCTGATGAGCTGGGGGAGTGAGTTCCAGAGGCGGGGTGCTGTACGTGAGAATGCTCGGTCACCGTAGGTTTTCAGTCTGGATGGGGGGACAGTGAGGGTGAGAGTGTGAGCAGATCGGAGGGCTCGGGTGGGGTGGTGAAGGATCAGGAGATCGGACAGATAGGGGGGGGCCAGGGAGTGGAGAGCTTTGTAAGTGAGGAGGAGTACTTTGAAGGTAATGCGGAATTTGATGGGGAGCCAGTGGAAATTAAGGAGGACAGGGGTGATATGGTCACGGGATCAGGTGTGGGTGAGGAGGCTTTCAGAAGATCAACCATCCAGGCAGCACTCCACCAATCAGGCCTTTTTGGTAGAGTGGCCAGACGGAAGCCCCTCCTTCGTAAAAGGCACATCACAGCCCGCTTGGAGTTTTCCAAAAGGCACCTAGAGGACTCTCAAACCATGAGAATCAAGATTCTCTGGTCTGATGAAACCAAAATTGAACTTTTTGGCCTGAATACCAAGCGTCATGTCTGGAGAAAACCAGGCACCGCTCATCACCTGGCTAATACCATCCCTACAGTGAAGCATGGCGGTGGCAGCATCATGATGTGGGGATGTTTTTCAGCAGCGGGAACGTGGCGACTAGTCATGATAGAGGGAAAGATGAATGCAGCTAAGTACACTGAAATCCTTGAAGAAAACCTGCTCCAGAGCGCTCTGGACCTCAAACTGGGGCGAAGGTTTACCTTCCAACATGACAACGACCCGAAGCACACAGCCAAGAAAACAAACGAGTGACTTCGGAGAAAGTCTGTGCATGTCCTTGAGTGGCCCAGCCAGAGCCCAGACCTGAATCCAATTGAACATTTGTGGAAAGAGCTGAAAATGGCTGTGTACCGACGCTCCCCATCCAACCTGACAGAGCTTGCAAGGATATGCCAAGAGGAATGGGCAAAAATGTCCAGAAACAAGTGTGCCAAGCTCGTAGCTTCTTTCCCAAGACGCCTTGAAGCTGTAATCGCTGCCAAAGGTGCAGCAACCAAGTATTAGGCTAAGGGTGTGTACAGATATGTAACCCCTAAATAACCTATTTTTGTCAGTAAAATAAAATTGCATATTTTCTAAAAACCTGTTTTCACTTCGTCATTGTTGGCTATTGTGTGTAGATGTTTGAGGCAAAAAAATTAACTCAATCTATTGTAGTATAAGTCTGTAACGTAATAAAATGTGGAGAAGGTGAAAGGGGTGTGCAGACTTTCCGGCTTGACTGTATACATACGTGCATCCATAGATACATACATACACATGTACGTACATTAATATTCCTGTTTGGTTGTGTTGTTGCAGGATGTATTTCCTTTGGTGTTAATGAATGTATGTATGTATGTGTGCATGCTCATATGTATATGTATGTATGTATATACTGTATATATACCAATGCATACATACATACATACTCATTAATATTAATGTCTGATTGTGTTATTGCAGGATGTATTTCCTTTGGTGTTAATGAATGTATGTATGTATGTATGCTCATATGTATATGTATGTATGTATGTATATATACCAATGCATACATACATACTCATTAATATTCCTGTCTGGTTGTGTTGTTGCAGGATGTTTTTTTTTTTTTGGTGTTAGCGTGAAAGCACACATGCTGTTGGCCTACACTCAAATTACTGCCATGCCAATAAAGCCCATTTGAATGAGTGGGAGAGAGAAGGAAAGTAGAGAGAGAGTAAGACTGAGAGAGAGAGAGAGTGGTGTGTGCGAGTGGCAGGTGCTTTCCCCTCATTAATCTCCAATGCTTCCCCATCTGGTGTGTGTGTGGGGTGGGGGGCTGATTTACTGCCAGGGGAGAAACAAATAAACAGGAGAAGTGACAGTTTGAAAAAGAGGGGGGAAAAAGAACGGAATAAAGCAGAGGAGCCTTGATTCTGGCTCTCTTTTATAAATCCCCCAAGCAAGGGCAAAAATACACAGCGTTTCACCTCTCAACCGGCCCGCTCGTGCGACGCGTCATAGACGGCACACCCTCCGCTCGCCTTAGTGCTGCTGGAACCTACACAACCGTGACTTTGTCACAGAATGTAAGAATGAGCTAGCTCAGGGGTTGGCCAGCTCTTATAGGAATGTGTGCATGTCCGGGGGTGATGCGTTGCCCCAACGCCGGTCATTCCAGGCCAAAGCCACTGCGTGGACGGCTAGCTCTGATCCTGCCTTGCGGTATTTCATATAACAATCTTGCACATGAGAGACCTGTGATCCTTGAACCCGTCTGAACCCTTCGCTGTTTGAAATGAGGCATTGTGGGCCACCAGTGTCCCCAGAACCCCTGAAAATGAACATTCCAATGGCCTCTTCACTTCTGTGCATCCCTGAAAAAATCAACAAGACGCATCCCATGTTGTCTTCGTTCGTATATAAATCAATATCAACAACAAAACAATTGCCCTGAGATTAAAGGACAGATATGAAAAGCCGTAAAACCAGTCCGCAAATTCAGTCTGGTTTCACACAACAACAAATACATCTGCATCACGCTTTTTACCGTGTCCTGCCATTTTTCTTTTGAACCAATAGATGGAGCCCAATACTCGCAACAAAGTAGAGTTCACAATAAATGCAACAGAGCAACTATGCAAAGGCTATTTGGATACAGAGAGGCATATATTACTTTTTTTTAAACAAAAGTTAACGACGTTTTGTCTTTCTTTATTTTATTCCTATTGAACGGTTTTTAAATCTTAGTTTGATGATGCACGGATGAGCAGCGGTTCCACTTCAGAAGGCGTAGGCTATAACTGTAAAGCACCTCCAAAGAACCATACAATATTGATAAATTCATAGGGAGGAATTGAATAGGTAGGTGGTGGCCTTATTGGATTGGGACGGGTTGTGTAAGACATAACAAAACAGGGCAGCCTAAATATAGAGGGAAGAAGTGAGGCAATTAAATTAGTCCCTTGGTAATTGCAATTGTAACGTTAATTAGAAGGCTGTATGACCGATACAAAAAATATATATATAAAAAAATGAGACTGAAATGGACGATTGGTTTATGAACGTGCAAAAAACAGATCAAAAACAAAGGGAAGCAAAACAGTTAAAATTCATCGTAATGAAGCAGTGCACGTTATTGCCTTTTAAGAGCAGGCAAAGAGCACATCCCTACGGGCAGTCGGTAACACGCAGCGGATGTCAGTACATGATCTGAGGGCACCCCTGCTCTCCCCACAGGCGAGTGAGGCGACTTGGCCACCGACAATCGGTCACCGAGGGAACATAAAGTGCTGCTGCGCGAGCCCTTGCGCTTGTGGCGTCACAGGGTGCGGGATAGATTGTGGTAGGAGAGGTTTGTTTACCCGAGGTACGGGAAGGCAGGCACACCATTAAATTAATGAGGAGCAACAACATTCTACCCCTACTGAGGAGTTTATTCTGCTCATCCACTGCAGTCCGTCGTACTGCTATATTTCAAATAGACTTACTACGGTTGCAGAACTTCGGAACATTTAATTAACACCAGGAAGTTAAGAGTTTTATGAATTAATGACTGGCAACCTGTTTTCCATTACTGAATCGGTTAATATGGTTCAATTAATGGTCCTTTTTTGGGCTGCGTTTGCTTAGCCTACAAATAGGCAAAAACGAGCAGGCTACAGCTGACACATAATCAGGACAATAGCAATCTATATTAAATGTGTTGAAATCGACGGTCATTGAAAATGGCACCTGATTTTTTAAAAGTTTGCCGTATCATATCGTTCACCTAACCTGCAATTTAGCTTTTTGAAAAATTATGTACTTCCATTGTACTTACAGTTGTTCTATAATAACGCAATCCATAATGTGTTATGTGAAGAGCAGGCATCGCTCAATTAAATCGACAGCATTCGTAATTGATAGCATTTTTTAAAGTAGATTTTTCCCGGAGGGATTTCGCTTTAAACCGTCATTTAAATCCCACCCTTTACCTCACTTTATCCACGCCCCCAATTAACGTTTGAAAAATACTATTGGTCGAAGCTGCAGCTGCATTACGCCTCTCTTTCAACCAGCTTTCGAGCGAATTCACACGTTAAAGTAACCGAGAAAAACCAGCCAGACCACTGTTCTCATTCGGTTCAGTTTTGTATAGGAGTGGGTGTATGTTCGTGCTTATTAGTATGTAATTGTCAAATAATTCAGAGTGTGTTTGATTTAAAACACAACAATCACAGACTTAAGGCGCGTGGGTGAGAACCCGTCTGTGTAGCCTACTGTTTAATTTTTAAAGGCAGTGCAACAAAAAATAAATAAGAAAAGAAGAAATTATTTTTTAGAGGAATATTATCAATAATGGCATTTGCAACCATTTGGAACTACTGCCTCCCCACCTCCGTCGTTCTGCTATCCTTTGTATGCGCAGGTAAGGGATATATATTTTTAGATATTAAGGTAGGCTAGATAATGCTTGTTGTCAGTGATACACATCGCCTTTCACTTCTTAAAAATGAACTTAACTCACGCATGTTCAAATGTAGCGACTGGTTCGTCATGATGGTAACAAACGGTAGCCTATTGCCGGACAGCGCTTTAGCACAGTAGGCTATGCTATATGTGTGCGTCTATGCGCAGGTGTTGCGGGCTCACTGGAATTGAAACAATCGTTCTCTGTCAAAGCCCTTGTTTACTATGGTCTGTATTGTAATGTGTTGACAGCTCAGCACGTTTAACCTCGTAACTACGGCATACATGGGCCGTCTATTTTTACTTACAAATGTAGAGTATGTGTATTGATTTTTTTTAATTTTAATTAATGTCCTCGCAGTAGCTTATTCGCTTTTATAAGTGTGTAGGCTAGCCTACGAGGTATACAGGGTAATGACCTTCGCAAAATGAAAACAAAAGTGAAAAGGCAGTTCGATAGCTTCACATATTGCTACTCCTCGCTATCATTTACTACTAGTTAGTTTTTTTCTTATTTAATTTGGCACTGGTGGCCGTGTCGACCTCCTGCGCGCTGCACCTTTCTTGTCTAATCAGCTATCGAAAAAAATGCGTGCAGTGTATGCTTACTTGGTGTGTGTGTGTGTGTGTGTGTGTGTGCGTGCGCGCGTATGTGCGTGACTGAGTATGGATTTATTTTCAGTTAGTGTGTAAGGGACCATGTGTCATTTTCCGAACGACTCCGTTTATGATTGCATAGGTAGGCTACTTTGTGTATCCGCTACTAGCCATTAGCTCCAATACCTTGAGCAATCGCATCCTGTGGCAGTCGCGCGGTTTGTGAATGCATGCATATATTTACCAGCGTGTTTCAGCGGCACTGTTACTGCATGTTTTTGACTGTTTGTTGCACTACGTGGGCTGTTTATTGACGGAGGCCGTACGGGATTGCGTAGCCTGATGTACAGCAGCGGAAATCTATAACATGTAATGTAATTAAGTTTCTCACGTGCAGTAGCATACATAAGAGTGACATCCACCTACCCAAAAGCAAGCGGTTTTAACCCATGGGTTTCTCTTCTCCGGACAGTCACATGCAATTTTCCATTAGGGGCAGCATATTTCATGCTCACCATCCCATTTTAAGTACTCGTGCAGACGAGGGAGTTGGATTAATAGCACTAAATCTGCCCTTTCATTTCGGTTCCTGAACAGTGCCATTATTAACGTAACGTGAAGAATTTTTAACAGGACACAATTTTTTTTAAACAGTCAAATGCAACATTATTTCTAGCGCATGTGTTCAAAAGAAGAATAACTAATAAATAAAGAGGTCAGTGAAATCCAATTTTAAGCGCGTGCCAGCAAAGATACCGTTAGGACTCCCCATCAGAATAAGTCATTCATGAGTTGCTTTACCCCAGAACAGAACAGCATGCTGTATGTAAATATTCAGGGCGCTACAGCAATAAGACATCAGATAGATATAAGCTTGGTTATGGCCTAATGGGTCATATAGGACTTGGGAGTGTGAGATGATGTAGCCTATGCTTTTGTGGAGAGTAAAGGGTTACTGCATAGGCTACATACCAGTGTGGCTGTGGGCTGTGTCCGAGTATGCTTACTGCACCCATGTACCGTGCAGTAAAAATACTACAGTTCTTTGTAGTATAACTCTATTGTATTTTGAAGCAGGTTCCAGCCAGATTAATCTCGCAGGGTTGCTTGTTTCGGTTTTGGTGTGCGTGTGCGTGTGTGTGTGTGTGTGCTTGTATGTACAGCTTGGGGTTGTGTTTAAGCTGTGCGCTGTTTCAGCTAGCGGTTGTGTGCTGATCACTGTCATTAATCTCGATGTGACAGGGGGTTGGGGGGGGGGGGGAGGTGGAGAAGGAATGGGGGAAGGGGTGTGTACAGGGACGGGAGGAGAGATGAAAAAGAGGGAGAAGGAAAGATGGTGAGGGTTGGAATTAGAGACTTAATAGAGAATGACAAAGAGGGATGTTTGACTGTCAATGTCCGTTTATCGAGCAAATTGTGTCATCTCACTTACATATGTTATACTCCCCAACCCCCCTGCCCCACTCAAAAAAGAAATAATTCTTCAAAAATGGGTGCTGTGTCTCCATTGACAGATTGACCACAACCTCTTCAATATCTCATGCAAAGAGAGAAAGAGGAAGGGGGGATGAGAGAGTGAGACAGGGTGTGTGTGTGTGAGTGAGAGAGGGGGAGAGAGTGAGACGGGGTGTGTGTGTGTGAGTGAGAGAGGGGGAAGATCAAGTGAAAGAGAGGAGAGTGGTAAGGAGGGGGAGAGAGAGAGAGAAGAGGGAGGGTGGCAGGAGGGAGAGAAAGAAGAGGGAGAGTGACAGGAGGAGAGCGAGTAACGGAGGGAGGGAGGAAGAGGGAGAGTGACATGAGGAGAGAGAGTAACAGAGGGTGTCCCAATATTCTTTACTCCCAACCTCCTTTCCTCCACTCCCCCACTACCACTCCTCTCCTACCCGGAAGTGTGCAAAACTGTCTGAACTTTTCAAGTACAAGTATTTACTTGTACAGTATACAATGTACCTGACATTGCGGTTTGCATCGAGACATTAATTAATATGTAACGATTAATACTTAATTAAGATGTAATCAGCAACATTAGATTAAAACACAAAGATCCGTTTCCGGGGCAAGGAGGAGAGTAAGTGGTAGTGGAGGAAGGGAGGGTGCATTTTTCGAGTATTGGTACACACCCAGGGAGGGAGGGTGAGAGAGAAGAGGTAGAGTGATAGGAGGAGAGAGAGGGATAGAGGGTGAGAGAGAGGGATGGATAGAGGGGGAGAGAGGGATAGAGGAAGAGAGACGGTAGGAGAAGGAGAGGCATAGAGGAGAGAGAGCGAGGGAGGGAGGGAGGGAGAGATGCAGGAGGGAGGGAGGAAGAGAGGGAGGGAAAGAGTGTGGGGTCTTCTATCCTGAGGTCACACAGTGAACTCTGTGTATGGGGGCAGTGTTGTGAGTGGGCAGCTGATACAGTGCTGCTGCTGTTTGGAGCCCCGCATACTTCATTCTCAGTGCTTATACATATTTGATCATTTCTAGTTGTCTGCATTTGTCTGAGTTTGTGTACGTAATCCATTTGTTTTAATTATTTCTGGTTGCCGCGTTGACTTGCGCCATCTCTCAGCGCTGGCGGCTGTTTGGCCCTCACAGCAGTGGACTGTCTTTCCAGTTGGACTCATCTGTGAGGGATAAAAAAACTGTGAGAGATGAAAAAAGAGAATAGGCCTTTGCAAAGCCTGGGACTCTGTTCCGTTTCTCTTTTTAATGCAAAAAATGTTTTTATTGGCATGACATATTTTTGTCACCCCCCTCTCTCTCTCTCTCTCTCTGTTGCTCACTGTACACACATATCTGACTGTTTATTTGTGCTGATTTGAGGTTGTTTGACTAATTCAGACTGGGCAACACTGTCATATGGGAGTTGGGCGATATAGATTAAAAATCACATCTATACTTTCTATATAACGCATTCCTGGACGCTTTGGGCGATAACAGTTTTGGCTCCTTCGCAATATTTTCAGTTTCACTTCTTTAAGCTGCGCTTATGTGCCATAACAGTGTGATTCAGATACCAAATATGGAATTAAAACAATAATTTAAAGTAAAGAAAGAGACTATTGTGTGTTCTTGCATCACACCAGCATTGTCAGGAACAAAGGAGAAAAATGGATTAAAAAAGAATGGGCCAATGGCCGTTTTGTTTTAGTGGCGGTTGCATAAAATTAAAATGGCATTTCTGTTGTGAGCGACGTACTTGCCAGACACGCGACGGAATGTGCCTTAAAGTGACAGGGAGGCCAGGAGGAGGCGCCGAGGTAAACGGGCACGGTGGAGGCGAAGGGTGCAGAGGGGGAGACACCACGGAGGTCAGCGGTCCACTTTCGATCTGTTACTGCCAGCGTTTCGAGTGAATGTCGCTCACTCTCCCATCCTCCATCTTTGCATACACGCTTGCTCTCTCTGTGGAGCCTCAAAGGACCTTGAAGCCGGTGTTGCCAGCAGGCCTGTATTAGCCTGCATATTCCTGTTTTTCAGCCAATAATGGTTTGGCATGTACGAGACTACAGTTTTCCCATATATAAGCGCTTTAGTAGATAACCTCCCAAAGGCTGGTTGCTATACGGTTACCGCGTGCTGCCAATGTGATTAATTTGATAAATAATTAGCATTAAATAGTATTAAATAAAAACCATTGCACATAATCCCCTCCTGCTAACACACGCACATGCGCGCACACGTACACACACACACACACACACACGGTAGTGGGCATGGTCCTCTTGGCGTGTGTTCCTGTGTTTTGTATCATATTCGAGCAAGAGAATGTAAACCCTAATTGGAACTGAAGGAACACGGCAGAGACCTGGGGTACCTGCAGTAATTATATTAGATCAAGCACCGTTAAGTCGTCCCGAGCGTGATTGGCTGAAGGAGTCGGTGAAGAAGGCCTGCTTAAATTGGAGTGGTGAACGTCGGAGCCGCGACGTTGGGCTAATGTGATTTCCCTCCGATGAATTATGTTAAGGGCTTGAATTAGGTTTAATGAAGGTCTTCCAGAGAATGAGGTTTGATGAAAGGCTGCGATGAGGCCAGGTGGTGAAGGTATAGAGAAATATCAGGAAGTCTTTGATCTGGAGGAAGAGAGAGGAAGAGAGAGGAAGAGAGAGGAAGAGAGAGGAAGAGAGAGGAAGGGAGAGGAAGGGAGAGGAAGGGAGAGGAAGGGAGAGGAAGAGAGAGGAGAAGAGAGAGGAAGGGATACATAGGCCTAGTGAAAGCTAGAAGGGAGGGTAAAAGAAGGAAACAGAAGAATGGAGAAAGGGAGAGGGAATGAATGACTGGGCTGGGGAGGGAGGAAGGGAGTGATGGGATGGGACACCCTACATCCAGCAGGACACAGCCCACTGGGCTGTAGAAGATGGGAACGAGGGAATGGGTGAAGAAAGGAAGAAAGGGAATGAAGGAGAGAATGAAAGCACAGTGCAGACATGTCACAGACCGCTGGTCCATGAGCCAACGAGATTGGGTAGAGGGGAGAAAGAGTGGGGGAACAAATGGCTTAATGATTGCATGATTTACTTTTACTTCAAGTAAAAAGAGGGGAGAAAGAAACGGTGAGCCCTGCAACGAAACACACTCGACTAAAACACAAGTTTCAAAAAAGGGCAAAGGAGGACAAGTGGGGGGGGGGGGGGGGAGAAATGGCCCAATCCTAGCGGTGAATGAGTGAGTGTGAGAGACGGACAGAGCGAGTGAGAGAGATGAGGAAGGAAGGATGGAGAAAGGGTGGTCATAGCCAGCAATCACAGCAGAAGAAAATGGCTCCCCCGGTGGCTCGGTAAAGGTCCTTGCCGCAAGGCTGGGCCGGGCTCTGGTCATAGGGTTTTGTCTTGACTACGTCGTTAGCCGACTATGGCAGGAAGTGTGCAGCGGCAGGCCGCAGTGGGCCTCGTCCCACCTGAGGTAGGGAGGGGGGTGCAGTCGGCCAGGGTTTCTTCCACAAGCTTCCACTTACTGCCGTGCAGTAAGCAAGTGCCCACAAGAGGAATTCACACCCTTCGGCTGTACTGAGAAACTGTAGAAAGGAACCGTTCTTTTTTTGGTTAAAAATAACCCCGAAAAAAAAAGAACGAGAGAAAGGAATGAGAGTAAAAAAGAAAAGCATAAAAGAAAGAGAATAATAAAAGCAGAAAAGGCCCATTCATTGGTAGATGTGTGGGTGACCACACCCCATGGAGGCTTGTTAGATGCAACAATCTGTGGTCTGATGTAGTGGCAAGCTCAATTCCTGGAGGGCTGCATGTGAGCTGGTTTTTGTGCCAGGCTTAGCAGGCTCAATTAATGAATCAGCCTTATACCTCCACACCGATGGCTCTCCCCAAATACGCTGCTGTGCTAAACTGCTTTTCGAGTTTCCTCAAATATGTTCTATTGCTGTGAGTTATTGTCTGCAAAAACGCAACATATCTTAAGGTGTGCACACAGCTGGGATAATTGAATAACATAGGGCACAAACTAGTGGAAAGAAAGGTTTATACTAAGTTCTCCAGGAGCTTGTTTAACCTCAAACCACTATATCCACCCTCTACCCCCGAATGTACTCCAGTCGATAAGGAAAATTGCTCTCAAATGTTTCTTTTTTGCGTGGGTTACTGCACCCACTCGCTCAAAAATACTGTTTCCAATGGGTTGTAGCTGCCATACCTGCAAGTACAACCGGCTATGCATCATTAGCACGTCTTCCAATCAGAGAACCTAACGTATGAAAATGATTATGAACGGTCGGCCCACCAGCGGTTTGCGGATGTAACACTTAATGTTTCTGTGAGCCTTGGGAAGGTTCGGGCAATTGTTGAGATCTCACCAGCTTCCTGTTGCCTTGTGGTGATGCTATCAGACATGGGTACAGGCTTCGCAATAACACCGAAGGAATGTTTTACGGTAACCGGGGTACTTAGTTATGGACAAGATGGAGGCTAATTTCTGATGTTTGAACCTAATCGTATGAGCCTTGATGTTTTGACGTCAATAAACATTTTAAATATGCGTGCATTGATGAACTTTGATGACTTCTTGTCAGTAACCATGGCCTACGACAATAATTTATGCTGTTCAATTTTATTTTGTTCCATTTGAAGTTTTAGGTTGAAATCACAGCCCGATCTATTAATTTAATCTGAAGCTTTGAACTGCCATTACAATATTACCACTTTTCTACTGAATTTAAATGAATTGAATTTCTTCCCAGTTTGCAATGGGTTGCATGTTTGTAGGCCTGCCCTCGGCTGTCCCCAGGGAGGGCAGTACAGAGGCACAGACCTACAACCAGGGCCCAGCCTGCGGTCACGGTGAGCACCTTTACTGATCCTCCCTTTCAGCCTCTCTCACTCGCTCTCTCTCTCACACACTCTCATGCACACACTCTCTCTCACACTCTCATGCACACACACTCTCTCTCACACACTCTCATGCACACACACTCTCTCTCACACACTCTCATGCACACTCTCTCTCTCACACACTCTCATGCACACTCTCTCTCTCACACACTCTCATGCACACTCTCTCTCTCACACACTCTCATGCACACACTCTCTCTCACACACTCTCATGCACACACTCTCTCTCACACACTCTCATGCACACACTCTCATGCACACACTCTCACACACTCTCATGCACACACTCTCTCTTCGCTCTTCCTGTCTCTGTCTCTCTCCATCTCTCTTCCGGTCTCTTATCTCTCTCTCTCTCAACTTAAAAAAATGCTTTATTGGCATGAAATGCACTTGTAAATATTGGCAAGGCATACAGTACATACAGAAATATAAAAAGACACTAGAATGAATGTAGAAATTATTCTGCTTAATTTACATCTAACTGTGCTAACAAAAACAAAACCCGTTATCAACATCAGAGTAATAGTAGGCCAATATTACTCTCTCTCTGTCTCCTCTCTCTCTCTGACAGTTTTTTTTTGTTGCTTGCCTTCCTTGCCCTCTCTGTGCTCTGTTTAAACCTGTGTTAGTTGCTATGGGCACTGGCAGGGCCTGGATTCTGTTCAGGACTGTCAGACCCGCCACCACACCAGCACTTCGGCCGGCAGCGCCACCAGGATTCCCTCTTTCGTTCCACAACACGGACAGTTCCTCCACACGATTTGGATGAATGGTCGGCTTTTGAAGGTTTTTTTTGCACGAGGGTAGCCTTTCTATAGGCGGTTCAGCACAGTGCTGTGGACGTGACTGCGTTTCTGATTTGGTGGGGTCGCGAAGGTTTGGTGGGTTTTTCTAAGAGGGCCGCCCGCGTGTGTTTTCTGAAAAGCAGCGTGTGATGAATTGCTTTGATAAATAAGCTCATGGTGATAAAGGCTGAAATTGATGCTGAGTCTGCTTTGGAAAGGGAGAATAACATTGGCCGCAATAGACGGTGGGAAGTGAAATCCAGAACTAGCGCTAAGCCTCCATTCCATTGCAGCACAGCAGCGCGGCTCTAGAACCTGTAGAACGCTGGTGTTTGATGCAGTCACAGTCCAACCTGAGAGAGGTCATCTTGAGGTCATCCTGACAACTCGCAGCGCCTGCAGCCGACACAAGATACTGCGGGCCGTTTTTCAAAGTTCCTCTTTAGCCTAGGCCGAAGCCTGGAAAAGTCAGTGGAAATGGGGGGGGGAAAAAAGACTCTTAAAAGACTCTCGAAAATAAAATAAAAAGAAACTTGAAGATGGCAAATAAATTATATTCTCCCGGTCATGCTTTTTTATCAGCGGTGAGATTACGCGCCTTCTTTTCCTCCGTTCCTCCAGTCGTGAGGTCACTGAATCGCTCCTCCGTAGACAGACAACAGTATCTGCGGTTTGTTTGAGCTGCAGAATGAACAACCAAATTGGGTCTCCTCTTGAATAGAGACGGATTATTTTTTTCTAACAATGGATTGCTTCTCTGAAATTTCCATAGCACAGAAAGCATAGGAAGCAAAACTTGATCGGGCATGTTGACCTTGAAGGTTCATTATTGTGGAAAACCTATTCTAAGGAGCTCTTTTGGGATAATAAAGGCAGGTAACGAGAGCTCGTATATCCGGTTGTAGATAACAGCTTGTTGCTGTGCTGTGCTGTTTTTTTGTGAAATTGGAGAGTTTTTTCTTCTGTAAGTCATGAGTCAAGGGCTGTGGCAGTCTGTGTGTTCGCCTGACTAAAAAATAAAAGTGTTTTCTTCAACTGCAGATGAACCCAGGAACGGTCCCCTTTGCTTTGCTGACAAAATGGTGGAACAAGGTGACACGGTTGTGACTTCTGAAGGGGTTTTATAAGGCAAAAAACCCATGGCGTGTGCTGATTCATTTTTACAAGAGAGGGTGTGGCCGATATCTTTGGTCCAAACTTCACTTTAAAAAAATTTATATTTATTTTTTAGAGCTTTTTCAGCTTAATTGGACAGCATAGTGTAGAGTGACAGGAAGAATGGGGAGCAAGAGAGAGGGAGAGACATGCGACAAAGTTTGTGCGGTCGGATTCGAGCCACGGACATCGCGGCTCTTCATGAGCATGCGGATAGTGCTGTACAGGCTACGCCACCGAGACACCCGGTCCAAACGTCTTTAAAGGAAGGCATCGGAAAATTAAGTGGAGCAAACAAAAAGTTTGTCGATATCATACTTAAATGAAAACGTCCTGCTGACAAACTGTGGGCCCAAGCAGACAAACCAGCTCATCCAATTACTAAACAGCTGACAAACCAGCTTGGCCAATTACTAAACAGCTGACAAACCGGCTCATCCAATTACTGAACAGCTGACAAACCAGCTTGTCCAGCTACAGTCCAGCTGACAAACCGGCTTTTCCAGCTGTAGTAAAACTCCAAAATAACTACCGACCCCTCACACAGGCTCACCTGCTGGAGACGGCCGCTAACCATTAATTTAATTGAATTGAATTAATTTCCAGTCAATGTGCCATCATTACCTATACGAGCAAGGTATGGGCGCCTAGTCAAGTCCTGCCCGAAACCAAGTTGTTCACAGTTAGTATTGCAACCCCATCTTCATGTGGCGCATACGTAGGGATGATAAAATATACCTTTCAGGAAAGATGGTTGTTTGGTGCAATATTATGTGATTCTCGCTGCGGTTGCTTTGCGGAGGAAGTATCCCTCGGCTGGTCTTATTTGTCCAGACAGCGACCTTTGTTTCCCGTCCAGATTGGCTAACTGCAGTCTTTTCTCGTTCCTGATAAATAGGCTGTCAGCAAACTTAAAAGACCCAGCGTTGTTTTCGTGTAAATGCAATTATAAGGATTGTTTATTTACTGGAAATATGAATTATGATGGCGTAGAGGACATGCGATTTATGCGCATACAAGGAAATGAAAAACAAAC
Organism: Ilyophis sp. 1 JC-2022; assembly: GCA_022702515.1. Classification (NCBI taxonomy): domain Eukaryota; kingdom Metazoa; phylum Chordata; class Actinopteri; order Anguilliformes; family Synaphobranchidae; genus Ilyophis; species Ilyophis sp. 1 JC-2022. The sequence goes on from CM040406.1 coordinate 79,038,698, forward strand.
ATAAAGCGTAGGTAATTAAAATATTGGACAATCCCTAAATATGGCAGGAATATAAATCTTATTGTTCACTAACACCCAAGCATACGCACGTGCGCACATGCACACACACATATACAGATGCACACGTATGTGTCCACACACACACACACACACACACACATGCACAGCTCCTGTGGGAACACACACACACACACACGTCTGTCTCTGTCTTCCTCTTCCTCTTCCTCTGGTATTTTGATGGTAAAGAGTTATTTATTTAAATACATTTGTGCTGGATTATTTCAGCACACTCCAAATGTCAGCCCATATAATAATCCTTTTGTAGAGTCCCAGAGGACATTACAGTGAGATGGAGGAAAACTCTCAGCGCAGTTATGATCAACCCCCTTTTTTATGATCTCCTTCCCCACTCTCCTCTCATACCTGCCCAATTTATGCCCCCCCCACCCCCCGTCTTATTTTTACACGTTTTCTCTCTTTTCAACTTTGTGTCTCTAACTCACTCCCTCCTGTTATCTATCACTGTCATCCCCCCCTTTCTCTCCCTCTTCCTCTCCCTGGTGCTCTCAGTCTCGCTCTCCATCTCTCTCCCTCCTCTGCGATCAGCATGCGTTTAAACGGGGGATTGTGCACACACTGCGTCACTCCTTCTTTCTTCAGCGCGTCTTCCTGTTAGACTCGGGCCCTGCTCCGCTCTCAAACGCAGCGCGGGCGCTCCGCTCTCAAACGCAACGCGGGCGCTCCTCTCTCAAACGCAGCGCGGGCGCTCCGCTCTCAAATGCAGCGCGGGCGCTCCGCTCTCAAACGCAGCGCGGGCGCTCCGCTCTCAAACGCAGCGCGGGTCGCTCCGCTCTCAAATGCAGCTCTCACGCTGCCGAACGGGCGCTCGCTGCGCTCTTCAGGAATGCGACCTTTGGCGGATCGGTTTGGCAACGTCTTTTCAGAACTGGGGCGCTTTCTGCTTGTGTCCGGATGCATCATTTCCCGTCAGTCGTGCCCATGTCTCTCTGTCTCTTTTTCTTTCTGTGTCTCTCTTTCTCTCCCTCTGTCTGTCTCTCTCTGCTCTGCATGCCTTATTTTCTGCCTTTCAGTCCACTTTGAAGGCTGGCGGGGTTTGGAACACATTGCGGCGGGCGGGTATTTGTGCCTTGCTTGTTGGCGGTGGCCTTGATTTAATTAGTTTTTTAATGGCGGCATGTTGTTGTGACTTAGCCTCGATTTACCCCCCTATTCATCCTCTCTATGCTTTTAAAATGTTTTTTTAGCTGTTTTCCACCCTGATTTTGAATGCCCAATCACACTCACGCCGCAATGCTCATCACGGCCTCCGATGGCGATACGGGAGGGCGGGGCCAGGGCCTGCGTTCTCCTCCGAAGCATGTGATGTCACCGCTGCTTCTTCTCGCTTCACCGTAAACAGGTTGGACTGCCACAGACGCGATACTTCACCAGCGACTGGTCGACAAGTAGGGGTCAGTGGAGTGCAATGAGATATTGTGATCAGCGAGCTGAAGCCCTTCCTCCATCCCTGGAAGTGCCAATCGCATGTCGCCCTGCGGCACTGCCACCCACAGTCAGAAATGCCACGTTCTGGGCTCAGTGAATCCTCTCCATCTATCCTTAAAGCTCCTTCTCTCTCTGTACATCTCTACCAAACCCCATCTTTTTTCACTCCTCTTTGTCATTTTCAATCTGTCAATCAAACTGTATTTGCCATGGCATATATTTGCAATTAAGCTGTCACAATGTGTTAAATATAGTTTGCTTTCCAGGGATGACTTTAAAACCAGACAGTCCAGAACCAACTGAGGGATTATCCACCTCCTGCTCACTCTCTTTCGCTCTCGACATTCTCAAGCACCTCCCTGTTCTTCTCCTCTGGCTCCCCCTCTCCCCCCTTCCCTGTCGTACTCTCCATTCCTCCCTCCTTCGGCCTTTCTCCCTTTCTCAACCTGCCTTCCTCTCTGGCAATCCGTCTCTCCCCAGCTCTTCTCTTCCCTCAGTCCTCTCCTCTTGCTCTTTTGTGGCTGATGGGAGACCTTATTTACAGCTGAGAGGGGACTTAGTGCCGTTTATGCGTTCATTTTTAATTTCCCCTACTTCCCTGTGACAACCCCCTTGATGCTGCTATAAAAAAAAGTTCCCTCCTCCACAGCCTTGCCCTTTGACCCCGTCCATCTGTACTCTCCCAATCGCACTCTGCTTCATTAGCTGTACACTTCACTTAAGACTCTCTCCCTCCTACCCAGGCCTATGGAAATATCTCTGGGTGAAAACACTGTCTGTGTGCGTGTGTGTGTGTGTGTGTGTGTGTGCACGTGCACGCGTGTGTGCATATGTGTGCGTGTGTGTGTGGGTATGGGGGTGTGTTCATGCACGTAGGTATGGGTTTGTGTGTAGTTGTGGGTGACTGTGTTTGTAGGTGTTGGTGTCTGTGTGTTTGTGTTTGTAGGTGTGGGTGGGTATGTAGGTATGAGCGTGCGTGGGTACGGGGGTGTGTTCATGCATGTATGGGTTTGTGTGTAGTTGTGGGTGACTGTGTTTGTAGGTGTTGGTGTCAGTGTGTGTGTTTGTGTTTGTAGGTGTGGGTGGGTATGTGCGTGCGTGCGTGCATGCGTGCATGCAGGCAGGCGCATGGATGCTGTGGTCAGTGTCTCGGTAGGATTCAGCTCACACTCGCAGGCTGAAACATGCACCATTGTTTCCATGTCGTTATCATGCGCAACACACTCTTGCATATTCACTCGCTTATGCACACAAATGAATGCACACACCCACACACATGCTTGTGCGTTATAACACTCCCCCACCCCCCACACACACACGCACACACTCAACCGCATGCATCATTACCGCAGTGCTTGACAATGTGCAAAGTGTACTCTGTGGAGGCGATGCAGCAGACGCTTTGTAAAATAATTAACACAGGCATGTAAACATGCACATCACAGATAATCAAAGCATGCTTCAGTGAATTGTGCTACTTGTCTTATGACATTTAAAGAATGGCTTAGAGCAGGGGTGTCCAATCTTACCGGCTTGGCGTTGGTGTTTTTGTTCTTGCCTAGCACTCCGACACCGACAGATGTCTTAGTGACCAGGGGCCTCACGTTCTTGGATTTACACTTAAAAATAATAAGACTTAAGATAATTTACCAAGTTATGATTAAGCTTGCTTTATAAAACTAACAGAAACCGAAAAACATTGCTTACGTCGGTTTAAAGTTATAAAGTTCAGTTTGAACTCACGTGAACGCGCTTTACAATTACCCCATCTTGTGATCGTGGCCGATAACATCCATTTAGCTCTAAGTGCGGTTGTATTTCAACTTGTCTTGCACTCTTAATGCCTAAAATTTATTCTCAAATAAATGTTATTCTTAAAGTGCACACAGCCCGCTTTGGGGATTGGTGCGCAGCCCTCGAACGCTTCGGGGATTGGAGCGCAGCCCTCGAACGCTTCGGGGATTGGTGCGCAGCCCTCCACAGCAGGTAATTAAGTTGCGTCTCCTATAAACGTTATGTAGAGATACGATCATATCCACATCAAAGTGGGATTTTATAAATACTATAAACTACTTAGTCATGGTTTTCTGCGTGAGCCACTATTTCAGATAAAAGTCAATTTTATAAATGAGGCCCCAGATACGCCTATTACACAACTGCATTCGAGCGCAGGTATGCACACACACACACACACACACACACACACGTATGCACACACAGGTACACACACACGTGCAGTGACATACAAACACTGAACCTTGCCCATATAGAGGCACACTTATTGTCAGTGAAGGATATTCTTCCTGTAGATATGGATTTTTCTACGTGCAAGATTAACTACATAGATGCCCAATGAGCTATGGGTGGACACAGATGTACAAAAACTAAATTATTCTAAAATACACACACACACACACACACACACACACAATATAGTGTAGTTAATGTGTTTATGACTATAACAGGTTAAAATTAATGCGAGGCACTCGGTACTCACAGTAGCCTTGAGAAAGCCTCTCATTCTGCATAGCTCCAGGTTATATTGATGGTATAGATGATAATTGTGCAAAATGGTGCGTAAGTATCTCTGACTGAGGGCATCTGCTAAGCACATAAATTATGATGGTGATTACATTTTACTTATTACATATAGACTGAGACCTTTTACAGGAGATAAACGGCCTTTATCTTCATCTCTGCCACCTCTCCATCCATCTTTTTTGTGTGGCTTTGCCTCTCTCCTGCTCCCAGTCCACCACCGCTTCGGTTTCCCTCTCTCGCAAGTTACCATAGCCGTTTGCCATTTGGCTCAACATCGCCCCTCCACCATCCCTCCACCTCCCTTTTTCCCTCCCTCTCTCTCTCGTTGCCTCTGTAGCAAATCCCATCCCTTTGTTTTTTTTGCCAAAGCCTGTTTTTTTTTGTTTTTTGTTCCTCTTTCAGTTTGGGCTTGGCAGAGCACGAAAAGAAGGAGAGAGAAGAGAGGGAGAGAAGAGAGGGAGAGGAAACGAGGAAAGCTGTAAAATAGCCAGGAAACGCGTCGAGCAGCTTTAGATTAATCCCATTAATTGAGCTTTTGAAATTCGGGTTGTGACACAAGTTGTTATTGCTTTGTATTATTAATAAAAGAGGTGGGGAAGAGAGTGGTGATGGAGGGGTGGAATCAATACGGAGGCATATAAGGAAATTAAAACTGGGGAGGGAGGACACAATGGGACCTCCTTTGGACTGTATTATTAGTTACTCTTGGTATAATTACTCCTATTTTTACAGAGGCCCTTGCACACACAAAGGCCAAAATGGGCCATTACCAAGTTAACGGTGGCTGACTTCAAACAATGCCCCTTTTTTTCCCCTCAAAAACAATTCAATGAAATATGAATGCCGGGAAATGACATAAAAAACCAAAATGGGGTTATTTTTATCTCCCTTGAGAATTCCCTCCACACCCCTCTCTCGCTCTCTTCTATTGATAGAATGTGCTGGCAGGTTGTGTTATATCACCGTGCGATATACAGCTGTGCACAAGCTGTGCAGTTATCGCTAGTGAGACAAAAAAAGAAGTACCAAGTACAACATTAATTTCGGGTGAATGCTGCTGCATTGCATCAGGCCGATTTAACGATACAACATTATTGTGCTTTTCACTGGGCCTCGGCCTCTGGAGTGCCGTTCTTTGTTTGTGCCGAGCCCAGGATGATGTTGTGTCGCACGCCTACATTTCAGTTCTGTTCAGTACATGCCTGATCCCACCAGGGCCCGACTGCTATGAGCTTTATTTATTTTTGGGGCTTTATTGGTCAGCACAGTGTAGAGAGACGGGTAGAATGAGAGCGAGAGAAGAGGGATAGGCGTGCGATAAGGGTCACACGCCGACGTCGCGGCTCGCAATGACATATTGGACGGTGCTCTACAGGCTACGCTGCCGAGACGCCCCCCAGCTCTGAGTTTTATTTCACAGAGGTAGCGCACAATGCTATCATCCTTTATGCTACGCTGCTCTCTTTATGCACATTAAACCATTCAAGTTCTCCTCACGTAACCCCAACAGGGAGATTTATTACAAGAATGAATCAACTATCAAACTTTTAAAAAAATAAAAAATTTAATTCCCCCGCCACTTCCGTCAAATTAACAGTGCAATCGGAGCTAAAATCTCACCGGATCTTTCTGTCCCAACAAGCCCCAGATCTCGTCCGTTCCCCAGCGCTTATAACGGTGATGCTGATGTGGTTGATAATGGTGATGATTACTTAATGAAATGCTGGAGATGAAATTTGAGCGCAGCGCTGCCACCCTGCCCCCACGTCCCCTGCTCCCTCAGCCCCGCCTACCCCCCCAGCAGTTACCAGCCCATGGTAAGTAAACGGAAAGGGGCCGATGCATTTGGATTCTGCTCAGGCAGCGCTGTGAAATTCATTTGCGCAGATCAGATGCGACCCACTTATTTGAAGTGAGCCACATCAGTTATTCTCCAAATTTATCACCATTAGCCGAGCGTGATCCGATGCCATTCCGAACCTGTGTTAAACAAACACCGATAACTGTGCTTCAGATGTGTGTGTGTGTGTGTGTGTGTGTGTGTGTGTGTGTGTGTGTACATGCTTGCTCATTATTGTGTGTGTATGTATGTGTATGTGTGTGTGTACATGCCTGTTCATTATTGTTTGTGCATATATGTGTGTGTGTGTGTGTGTGTGTGTACATGCCTGTTCATTATTGTGTGTGTATGTATGTGTATGTGTGTGTGTACATGACTGTTAATTATTGTTTGTGCATATATGTGTGTGTGTGTGTGTGTGTACATGCCTGTTCATTATTGTTTGTGCATATATGTGTGTGTGTGTGTACATGCCTGTTCATTATTGTTTGTGCATATATGTGTGTGTGTGTGTGTGTGTGTGTACATGCCTGTTCATTATTGTTTGTGCATATATGTGTGTGTGTGTGTGTGTGTGTGTGTGTGTACATGCCTGTTCATTATTGTTTGTGCATATGTGTGTGTGTGTGTGTGTGTGTGCCTGTTCATTATTGTTTGTGCATATGTGTGTGTGTGTGTGTGTGTGTGTGTGTGTATGCCTGTTCATTATTGTTTGTGCATGTGTGTGTGTGTGTCTGTTGGTATGAGGGAAGCGGGGTGAAGCAACGGCTCAGGGTAAAATAAGAGCATTAAAAATGTACTGGTAAAGATAATTAGCTTGTAATGAATGCTGAGGGTTTGTGTGCGTGTGCGTGTGCGTGTGTGTGTGCGGGTGGGGGAGGGCCGCTGTCACCAAACCAGCGAGGAAAAGGGTGAGGACAGAGAACTAAGGGATGAGAGAATTTGTAGGAAGAGATAAAAACTGTTTGAGTGTGACAAAGAAAAAGTAGTTTATGGATTCGAAGGGAGAGAGTAGAGGAAATGAAAAGAGGGCGAGAGAAGGAGAGTGAGAGAGGGATTAATTGAAACAGATTTAATCCTGGTGGTGATATTACTGTGAGTTACGTTTTGTCAGAGAATAGAAGGGGAAGGATTGCATTTCTAAATCATTTTAATTATTATTTCTGAACCATTAAAGGTTGAATGGCGCAGCCCAGCAGGCCACACAAACAGCGTGTAATTAGAACGGAAATAAGGAAATGAAGTTATTTGTGGTAAAAGTCGTTTTCTTAAAGACATAATACATGGTAGACCTTTAGAGGTAATGATGGCCATGATTAGGGGAGGAGAAGAGGAGAGAGGGGAGTGATGCAGTGATGAGTAACAGAATATGAAAGGAGGAGGACAAGGAAGAACTTATAAAGGAGAGTAAACCGGGAGTACTCTTGGTGTAATTACTCACATTGTTAACTGAGGCCTAAGCACACAGACACAAAGGCCCACAATGGTAGCTGACCACATGCAGTTGAAGCTGTTGCATTGGGTTTGAACAAAAAGCATTAACAAAAAAAAACTGGTATAAAAAAAGGACAGAAATTATTAAAGCTGCCGAAAAAAGACGGGAAACGGGGAAATTGACATGCAGCTTAAAGCGGTTCAAATTCCTGCGTAGTATATTGCTCTTGATAAGAGCCTCTGCTGAATTAACATAATGCAATGCAAAACACCAACAAATATATGTTTGCAATATTCACACGGAAAATTAAAATGCTAAAAGTACAATTTATAAACGGCAGTAAATAAATATCGCACGCTATACTCCGAAGCATTTCCCACGGTGGGTTAGCCGAGGTCTCTTTTAAAGGACTGATGTCCTGTGATAAAAATTAAGTGCTCGATGATGACTCCAGTCTTACCCCGGGTACTACAGGGAGAGGAGATTGAGCTTAAATGGAGTGGGTGATGAGGAGGAGGTGGAGAGGAAGAGAAGATGATGATAATGACAGTGATGAGGAAGAACTGAGGTGAGGCGGTTTGAATCAGTGCAGCCGCTTACAGCCGGCTGAGAGAAATGAATATTAATGTGAGTGTCTGTGTGATAACAGGGCGACCTGCTGCTACCGGTACGCTGTCAACACGCGGCCCCCTGTCTGTCTCATCAACGCGTTCACACACCCGCTGATGTGCGTAATCACACACACACACACACACACACAATCACATACTCTCATACCTACTGCTGCTCATAATAACACACACACACACACACACACACCAGTCCCAAACTAACACTCACACTCCTCAGACTGCGCTGAGAGAGATTACAGGGCAGCAGTGGATCAGTCATAAGTATTTGGACAGTGATGACATTTTTTTTGTTTTCGCTCTCTGTACTACAAGCACATTGGATTTGAAATGAAACAATGAATATGAGGTTAATGGGCAGATTGCGGGATTTAATTTGTGGATATTTACATCCATATCATGTGAACCATGTAGGAATTGCAGCCATTTTTATACATAGTTCCCTCATTTTGGCAGACCGAAAGTAGTTGGACAATTGGCTGTTCAGCTGTTCCTTGGCCAGCTGTTTGTTGTTACATCGTTAGTTCATGCACAAGAAAGCTAACGTGGTTTAGATTGGATTCTAGGTGTGTAATTTGCATTTGGAGTAGGTTGCTGTTGTCTCTCAACACGAGGACCAAAGAACTGTCAATGGCAGTAAAGAAGGCCATTGTGGGGTGGGAAAATCTGAATAAATTGATCAGAGACATAGCCAAAACAACTGTTTGATACATTGTTAAGAAGCAAGAAAGCACTGGTCAGCTCAGCAATTGCAAACAACCTGGTAGACCACGTAAGACCACTGCATTGGATGACCGAAGAATACTTCAAAGATCAAAAACACTCTCCAGGATGTACGTAGGCATAGATGTGTCAAAGACTAAATAAAGCGAAGAATACACCAGCATACCCTCAGAGGGTTCACTGCAAGATGGAAACCACTGGTAAGCCTCAAGAACAGAATGACCTGGTTAGAGTTAGCTAAAAATTACATTAAATAGTACAGAAACTGTAGCGTTCTGGACTAAACTCCTATGGACAGATGAGATGAGTATTAACCTGTACCACAGTGATGGAAAGAGGAAAGTGTGGAGAAAGAAAGGAACTGATCATGATCCAAAGCACCCCCCTCATCTGTGAAACATGGTGGTGGTGGTGTTTTGGTGAAACATGGTGGAGGCGGTGTTTTGGTGAAACATGGTGGAGGTGGTGTTTTGGTGAAACATGGTGGAGTCCTGATGTAACACCAGCTATAGGCTATTCAGAGTCCTGATGTAACACCAGCTATAGGATATTCAGAGTCCTGATTTAACACCAGCTATAGGATATTCAGAGTCCTGATTTAACACCAGCTAGTCCTGATTTAACACCAGCTATAGGATATTCAGAGTCCTGATTTAACACCAGCTATAGGATATTCAGAGTCCTGATGTAACACGATGTCATGTATATTGCGACGAGTAAGGGAATTGGCAATCTTAAATAGGGGCATTGTGCATTACCCATCTGGTTCCCACTTACACAGAGAATGGAGATTACCAAATGGGTGATACTGCTGAGAGTTAAATGTTTCTGAGTGATTTTAATTCTAAGGCCAGCATCACGCTATCACAGCTGTAATCAAGCATGACATCACTGCCGCAGAGGAAGAGCCACTTTCTCACGCGGAGAAAACATTTCTTTCATTTGCAGAAATTAACCTTTGCCCCCAGCGAGATGGGTTCATTAGCACGTCGCTAGGTGACAATAAACAAAAAAAAACAATAAACACCGTTTTTCACCCTCCAGCCCGCATCCCCGCCCACGCCGTTTCCTGGAGAGAAACATGTTTTGGTGAAACATGGTGGAGGTGGTGTTTTGGTGAAACCGCTGGAACTGGCTCACTTGTCTTTATTGATGATGGGACTGCTGACGGCAGCAGCAGGATGAATTCTGAAGTGTACAGAAACATCTTATCTGCTCAGATCCAACCAAAATGCCTCATAACTCATTGGATGGCACCTCACCACAGCGGGACTATGACCCCAAACACACTGCAAAAGCAGCCAGAAAGTTGTTCAGGGCCAGAAAGTGGAATGTTCTTGAATGATCAAGTCAATCACCCGAGACCTGAATCCAACTGAGCATGCGTTTCACTTGCTGGAGACAAGACTGGGCCAGAATCCCCTGAAACAAACAGGAAGTGAAGATGGCTGCAGTACAGGCCTGCCAGAGCATCACCAGGGAAGATCCCCAGCGTGGTGGTGATGTCTGTGGGTCGCAGACTTCAGGCAGTCATAGAATGAAAAGGATTTGCAAACAAATACTAAATATGATTCATTTATTTAAAATTATTTTAATTTGTCCAATTACTTTTGGTCTCCTAAAATGGGGGGACTGTATATAAAAAGTGCTGTTATTCCTACATGGATCACTGGATATGGATGTAAATACCCTTAAAGCAAAGCTGACAGTCTCCACTTTAAAAAGCAAAGCTGACAGTCTCCACTTTAACTTTAATATTTATTGTTTGCTACTGAATATTTATATTCACTGCTACTGAAAAGCTCACCACATACACACACACACACACACACACACACACAGCTCATGTGGGAATGCCAAGGTTTTGTGGCACATCTTCTATCCTGAGGAAAAGTTTCTTTACCCCTTCAAAGGCCCAGCAGGGAGTCCTCCACTGACAGAGCCCACACTGTGCAGTGACATAGAGTACAGCACTTAACACTGTTATACTAAACACTGCAACATTATAGTGCTGTACTACACACTGTGCAGTAACATAGAGTACAGCACTTAACACTGTTATACTAAACACTGCAACATTATAGTGCTGTACTACACACTGTGCAGTGACATAGAGTACAGCACTTAACACTGTTATACTAAACACTGCAACATTATAGTGCTGTACTACACACTGTGCAGTAACATAGAGTACAGCACTTAACACTGTGTTATACTAAACACTGCAACATTATAGTGCTGTACTACACACTGCGCAGTGACATAGAGTACAGCACTTAACACTGTTATACTAAACACTGCAACATTATAGTGCTGTACTACACACTGTGCAGTAACATAGAGTACAGCACTTAACACTGTTATACTAAACACTGCAACATTATAGTGCTGTACTACACACTGTGCAGTAACATAGAGTACAGCACTTAACACTGTTATACTAAACACTTCAACATTATAGTGCTGTACTACACACTGTGCAGTAACAGAGTACAGCACTTAACACTGTGTTATACTAAACACTGCAACATTATAGTGCTGTACTACACACTGTGCAGTAACATAGAGTACAGCACTTAACACTGTGTTATACTAAACACTGCAACATTATAGTGCTGTACTACACACTGTGCAGTAACATAGAGTACAGCACTTAACACTGTGTTATACTAAACACTGCAACATTATAGTGCTGTACTACACACTGCGCAGTAACACAGAGTACAGCACTTAACACTGTTATACTAAACACTGCAACATTATAGTGCTGTACTACACACTGTGCAGTAACAGAGTACAGCACTTAACACTGTGTTATACTAAACACTGCAACATTATAGTGCTGTACCACACACTGCAGTGACAGAGTACAGCACTTAACACTGTTATACTAAACACTGCAACATTATAGTGCTGAACCACACACTGTGCAGTAACATAGAGTACAGCACTTAACACTGTGTTATACTAAACACTGCAACATTATAGTGCTGTACTACACACTGTGCAGTAACATAGAGTACAGCACTTAACACTGTGTTATACTAAACACTGCAACATTATAGTGCTGTACTACACACTGCGCAGTAACATAGAGTACAGCACTTAACACTGTGTTATACTAAACACTGCAACATTATAGTGCTGTACTACACACTGTGCAGTAACATAGAGTACAGCACTTAACACTGTTATACTAAACACTGCAACATTATAGTGCTGTACTACACACTGTGCAGTAACAGAGTACAGCACTTAACACTGTGTTATACTGTGTACACTGTGCTGTACTACAAACTGGAATACTGAACAGACTATGTATGTAGTGCGCTAGAATTCATACCAAGTTTCAAACGCATACTCAAACATACTACCATACACCCACACTGAAAAATACAACTTCAGTAACATCACCATACACACATATACTGAGAGCACACAGACAGACACACACACACACACACATATACTGAGAGCACACAGACACACACACACACACACATATACTGAGAGCACACAGACAGACACACACACACTGGCAATTCTGGACAGTTCAATATTTCTCTTGAGAGCCGCAGGCTGTTCTCCATGGTAATTATGCATTTAGCCTTTACCCTTCCCACCGTCCCCACCCTCAGAAGTGCCCCTCAGTACAACACAAACCTCCTGCAATATTGCTGCGGCGCTTCCTCTTTTAGTAAAGCAGAAAGGAGGGTTGTGTTCTGGTCACTTGTGTGAGGCACTGCTGGGCTTATGAGAGATGTCATAATGAGGAGTTTGCCTCTGTCACGTGTCAACCGCTCACTTCTGTGGTTAGTTATCAAAGGGAAGTGCGGCCATTTCTTTCACTTTCAAAATGCCACTGAAAATCCCCTAACAGTCCTGTGGAGGGGGGAGCTAACTGGCCCTCCCCATGTTTCCAACTGATGCAATTGGCGGAAATGTGTCGGAAAATGTGATTTGCGTCGGCGACAAAACGGTCGACTAAACTCACCCGCCCTCACATGCGCCAACTTGCCCTCTCTCCCTCCCTCTTGCCCTCCCTCCATCTCTTCCTCTCTCCCTCCCTCTTGCCCTCCCTCCCTCGACTTGGCCGTTTAGCTGAGGTGTGTTCGCCATTTAAAAGCCAAAGGGGCTGCCAGAGTGTTGGCAGGAAGCTCAGCCTTTTGAGACCCCCCTCTGCGTCGGCCAGCACAAAGCCCACGGGAGTCGGGGCTTCCACGGCAACCCGTATAACCGGTGTCATCAATCGTCAAGAGCGGCGAAACAAAGAAAACAACAACCACAAAAAAAAAAAACTGTTTTTCAGCTGTGTCACTGACTAAAGGCAGCAAAGTCACATAAGGTGCGGAACCCACAGATAGCACGATCGTTCACTTTCTCACTCCCTCCCTTCTTTCACCCTCTCCACCGTTCCTCCTGTTACTGCTGCTCCCGTCCTACCACCGCTGTCACATCCATCCATCCCTCTCTCACCCCCTCAGTCCTCTCTTCCCTCTACCTCATCACTCTCTTTTTCAAACCACTCCCTCTGTACCTTTTGTTTCTGCTCATCCTCCCGTATCCTTCTTTTACTTTTCTCTCACTCTCCCTCTTTCTCTCACACACTCTCTCTCTCCCTGTTTATCAGTGCTGAAGTGTGTAGTCAATTACACAGTGCTAATGGGAAGATAAATGTAATTGCTCTCTCTCTCTCTAAACGGCTGCTCACTTAAGGCCAACTGTTCCACATAATGCACAACAGTCCCTCCTTCATTTCTTTTTTTCCATCTTTCCATTGTTTTTTTCTCCCTCCCTCTCCCTCTCTCTCCATGCTAAAAAAAGTGAGTTCCAGGCCGAGGGCCTGGCGTAATTGTGGCGGCAGGTGGTCTCGGGCATCTCTTCTGGCGGGGGCGGGGGGCGGGAGTGAGGAGCACGGGGTAGTCGGGCCTCGTCGCTGATCGGTCTCCAGGTAGCCGGATTTGCTCAGCAACGCGGCGGGAGACGGCGGCGACGACTCCCCGCTCCGGTGGTAAACAGGAGTCGCTCCGCGCGTGGCTCGGGAGTTTCTCTCCAGGAAACGGCGTGGGCGGGGATGCGGGCTGGAGGGTGAAAAACGGTGTTTATTGTTTTTTTTTGTTTATTGTCACCTAGCGACGTGCTAATGAACCCATCTCGCTGGGGGCAAAGGTTAATTTCTGCAAATGAAAGAAATGTTTTCTCCGCGTGAGAAAGTGGCTCTTCCTCTGCGGCAGTGATGTCATGCTTGATTACAGCTGTGATAGCGTGATGCTGGCCTTAGAATTAAAATCACTCAGAAACATTTAACTCTCAGCAGTATCACCCATTTGGTAATCTCCATTCTCTGTGTAAGTGGGAACCAGATGGGTAATGCACAATGCCCCTATTTAAGATTGCCAATTCCCTTACTCGTCGCAATATACATGACATCGTGTTACATCAGGACTCTGAATATCCTATAGCTGGTGTTACATCAGGACTCTGAATATCCTATAGCTGGTGTTACATCAGGACTCTGAATATCCTATAGCTGGTGTTACATCAGGACTCTGAATATCCTATAGCTGGTGTTACATCAGGACTCTGAATATCCTATAGCTGGTGTTACATCAGGACTCTGAATATCCTATAGCTGGTGTTACATCAGGACTCTGAATATCCTATAGCTGGTGTTACATCAGGACTCTGAATATCCTATAGCTGGTGTTACATCAGGACTCTGAATATCCTATAGCTGGTGTTACATCAGGACTCTGAATATCCTATAGCTGGTGTTACATCAGGACTCTGAATATCCTATAGCTGGTGTTACATCAGGACTCTGAATATCCTATAGCTGGTGTTACATCAGGACTCTGAATATCCTATAGCTGGTGTGACACCAGGACTCTGAATATCCTATAGCTGGTGTTAAATCAGGACTCTGAATATCCTATAGCTGGTGTTAAATCAGGACTCTGAATATCCTATAGCTGGTGTTACATCAGGACTCTGAATATCCTATAGCTGGTGTTAAATCAGGACTCTGAATATCTTATAGCTGGTGTTACACCAGGACTCTGAATATCTTATAGCTGGCTCACGGCCAGACTATTATTTATTCAATTCAGTTTGCGTAGCTGATCATGCCTTTTAAAAAAAACAAAAAAACCTTGCATCATTTGTGCAGTAGGCGTCATAAACAAATAATATGTGACACGTGAGATAAATATGTGATGTCACAGCACAGATCCACAGATATGGGAGACTGGAAGATGGAGAGGACGCAGCTGAACATGCCCATATATGGAGATGCACAGTAGGGTGGTTCGCTGACTGATGTCAAGAATGACAACTGCACGGGCCAATCAATAAAGGCCCACAGACAGGTCTCGGCAGACAGATGGTGACATGGGGAGTGCAGTGACACCCAAGATGGATGTGTGTGATCAAACCCGCAGAGGGGCAGATGGGTGTGGGGTATGCTCAGATATGGGGACGTTCACCTGAGAGAGAGAGAGAGAGAAAGAGAGAGGATGTGTGTGAATAATCAGCATTTCTTATCTCACCCCTGGTTCCCTTCCTGCCCATCTCTCACGCTGTCTCTCACTCTCTTGCATTTTCACATTAATATTTCAGTGTCAATCTGGTCTGTGCCTACAGCTCCATCCCTCCCTCCCTCTCTCCCTCCCTCCCTCTATCCCTTTCTCCCTCCCTTCCTCCCTTTTTATCTCCACCCTCAGTGTGACTGTCTATTCCTCTTTGCCTTCATCCCTCTGCTAAGTTCTTCAGCCACTTTTCTAGTTCATTGGTCAGCGCTGTGTGTGTGTGTGTCTGTGTGTGTGTCAGTAAGATTTTTTGAGTGTGTCTGTGTGTGTGTCTTAAATATCTATGTATGTGCCTGTGTGTGTCAGTAAGAGTCTGTGCTTGTTTGTGTGTGTGTGAGTACATATGTATGCCTATGCACAGTATCATGATATATGCCAGTGCTAATTTCTGTATGTGTTTGTTTGCTTGTGTGTGTGTGCGCGTTGTGTGTGTGCATTGTGTGTGTATCTTGTGCTGCAGTTGTCTGTTCTGCTTATTTGTGAAAAGCGAAGATGAACCTAATTAGAGAAACCTTTTATTTATCCACCTCTTTTCTCCATCCTTCCTTTCCTACCCACCCACATGCTCGGTCCATCTCACTTTCTCATCCTTTTATCTTCTGCCCTTTCCTTCCTCTGCCTCTCTCACTCTGTCTTTTTCTCTCTTTCTCCTCTTGCATCTTTTCATTTGGTGTGTGCATGTTTGAATAATCACTTTCGTTTGCCCTACCTAACGCCAATCCCTCTCTCTGCATATTGTCGTTCGTAAATGTCTTATCTCCTATAAACACTCCCCTCTTCTCTTGCACTCTTTCGCTTTCTCTCCCTCTATTTCTGCCAGAATTTCCACCCCCCATCTCGCTCCACACGCCGTGACAAAGTTTGTCTTGTGAATTGTGTCAGAGGAAACGGGCGCTTAATGAATTGGCTCATGTTCTTGTGATGAACCAGATGCAATACCTGCAGGGTTTGCAAGTTGTGACAGTGTGGACGGCACACGCACGGTGTGACGGAGCAGAGCCGAGCCCATCCTCAGATGTACTGTAACTCGGGCTCTGCGTGATCTCGTCTAACTACTTTTGTAAGCTCTTAATTCCTCATGGGAGTGTCTGGTATTAATGAACTGACTAGGCCCGCTCATGACCTTTTGGGGGCCCTAGGCAAAATTGTATTATGGGGCCCCTCCCTCTTGTTGTCTTTCCGTGGCTATCATCCCAGCGGCCGTAAGCATTAAGGTGAAGGGGGGGAGGTTCAGTAGTTGCGTTTGTGGACTTCTGCCAGGGCATGCTTGTTTAATTGAATTTTTTTTAAATATATACAGTGCCCTCCAGAATTGGCACCCCTGGTACAGATGAGTAAAAAGGGTTATAAACATTTCACCTTTCGGTGAATTAGCTTAATCTCCCAATGAAAAAAATCCAACCTTTAATTGAAGTAAATGTATTCAGAGAAAAAAAAAATTCCTCAAGAAATTATTATTTTTAACAAAACCACGTGCGTCGCAATTATTGGCACCCCGAGAGATTCTTATGAACAAAATATAACTGAAGCCTTTTTTCCATTTATATTTTACTTTTTAAAGTTGATCAGAGTGTTTAGGAACTTTCAAGCAGTAATCCATACATTTCTGTTTCACTGGGGTATAAATATGAGGTGACACAGAGGCCATATTCTCTTATTCATACATCAACATGGGAAAGATAAGAGAACACACAAATCAAATGAGGGAAAAGTGAGCTTCATAAGTCAGGGAATGGCTATAAAAAAATAGCTACTCACCTGAAAATCTACAGTTGGGGCAATACTTAAAAAGTTCAAAGCAACTGGAACGGTTACAAACTTGCCTAGAAGAGGACCCAAGTTTATTTTTCCCCCACGCACAGTGAGGAGGAGGGTAAGAGAAGCAGAGGAATCCCCAAGGATCACTTTTGGAGAAGTAGCATCTTGGAGTCATCAAGTCTCCAAAACTGCCGTTAGACGTCACCTCCACGCCAACAAATTATTTGAAAGGCATGTCAGAAAAAAGCCTGTCCTGTCATTTCACCACAAAAGTAAGCGCCTGGAGTTTGCTAAACGCTACTGGAACTTTGACTGGAACCATGTTCTATGGTCAGATGAAACGAAAATTGAGCTTTTCAGCAACCAACACTCAAGGTGGGTTTGGCATAAAAAGAAGGATGGCTATACCAAAAATAACCTAATCCCCACTGTTAAGTATGGTGGAGGTTCTGTGATGTTGTGGGGCTGTTTTTCCTCCAAAGACCCTGGGAACCTTGTTAGGGTACATGGCATCATGAACTCCATGAAATACCGGGAAATTATAAATCTGAATCTGGCTGCCTCTGCCAGGAAACTAGAACTGGGTCGTCGTTGGATCTTCCAACAGGACAATGATCCAAAACATACATCCAAATCAACACAAAAATGGTTAACTGAACACAAAATCAAGCTTCTGCCATGGCCATCTCAGTTCTGACCTAAACCCCATTGAAAACCTGTGAAGAGGAGAGTGCACAAGAGAGGACCTAGGACTCTGGATGATCTGGAGAGACTTTGTAAAGAGGAATGGTCTCAGATTTCTTGCTCTGTATTCTCCAACCTTATTAGATGTTACGGGAGAAGACTCAGTGCTGTTTTATTGGAAAAGGGAGGTTGTACAAAGTATTAAATGCAGGGGTGCCAATAATTGTGGCACACGTGATTTTGTTAAAAATAATTATTTCTTGAGGGATTTTTTCTCAGAATAAATTTACTTCAATTAAAGGCCTTTTTTTCAGTGTGAGATTAAGCTCATTCATTTTTTATAACCCTTTTTACTCATCTTTACCAGGGGTGCCCATAATTGTGGAGGGCACTGTATATATATGTGTGTTTGTGGGTGTGTTCGTGTGTGTGTGTGTGTGCATGTGTACGTACGTACGTGTGTGTGTGTGTGTATGCATATGTATATGTGTATGTATATGTGTGTATGTGTGTGCATGTGTACGTACGTGTGTGTGTGTGTGTGTGTGTGTATATGTATATGTGTGTATGTATATGTATATGTGTGCGCGCGCGTGTGAAACATGCTGACCCCCGTGGCCAGACTCTTTTGGACAGGTCACAGTCGGAAGCAGTCTGTGTCACAGAGCGCCCCGGTCGAGCGCTGGCTGGAAGGCACTCAAAGACATCAGGCTTCCGCTTGGTTCCTGCTCAGTTTTTAATGTAAACGTGTATCCTAATAGCCTCGCGTAATTACTGTTCTCCTTCCTGCTAACATTCAGACAAGTAAAAGTATGTGCTGGGGCGATGTTATTTTTAGTTATCATTAATGACTGCACTCACAGACATAGCACAGCAGCAATCCCTCTCACCCCCCACCCCCCTCCCCTCCCAGAATGAAACTACCACATCAAACAGTTCCCTGTTGTATTTGTGTTCCCTCTTAAGTGGAGGGGAGTGCAGGTTGTCTCTCTCTCTCTCTCTTTCTCTGAAGAGCGGTTTCACTGCTTCAGCTGGGAGCCACGTAAAAGGCTGTGTCTTTAGTCCGATGTATGTCCCCCTTGCCTTTCCTCCTGTTCGCGATCTCCCCTCCCCCTCTCCTGCCTCAACGCCAATTTGTGATAGGTGTTACTGACATGTCAGTCATTGTCTGTACCGCCCAAGCTGTCTTCACTGCTGCCCCCCACCACCAGTGTCTCTGTTTGCCCACATAACCACCCTTCCCATCACTCAATGTCCGTCCGTCCTTTCCTGGCCTGTCTGTCCGCCCCCCTTCCCTCCCTCAGCCTCCTCTCCCCTACGCCCTCCATCTCAATCCCTTTCTTCTCCCCTACGCCCTCCATCTCAATCCCTCTCCTCTCCCCTACGCCCTCCATCTCAATCCCTTTCTTCTCCTCTATGCCCTCCATCTCAATCCCTCTCCTCTCCCCTATGCCCTCCATCTCAATCCCTTTCTTCTCCTCTACGCCCTCCATCTCAATCCCTCTCCTCTCCCCTACGCCCTCCATCTCAATCCCTCTCCTCTCCCCCCTCCATCTCAATCCCTCTCCTCTCCCCTATGCCCTCCATCTCAATCCCTTTCTTCTCCCCTACGCCCTCCATCTCAATCCCTCTCCTCTCCCCTACGCCCTCCATCTCAATCCCTTTCTTCTCCTCTACGCCCTCCATCTCAATCCCTCTCCTCTCCCCTACGCCCTCCATCTCAATCCCTCTCTTCTCCCCTATGCCCTCCATCTCAATCCCTCTCCCCTACGCCCTCCATCTCAATCCCTCTCCTCTCCCCCCTCCATCTCAATCCCTCTCTTCTCTCCTATGCCCTCCATCTCAATCCCTCTCTTCTCCCCTACGCCCTCCATCTCAATCCCTCTCTTCTCTCCTACGCCCTCCATCTCAATCCCTCTCTTCTCCCCTATGCCCTCCATCTCAATCCCTCTCCTCTCCCCTACGCCCTCCATCTCAATCTCTCTCTTCTCCTCTCCCTACCTTCCTCCCTCTTTCATTCTCTTCACAGAGGCCAGGTCGGATTGCACAAGAGCCTGTTTGGTATAAAGGGGGATCTGTTTGACTGTGAGAGAGAGAGAGAAGGGAAGGGGGGATAGTAACATGAGGAGAGTACAGTGCCCCCCCCCTCTCTCTCTTTCGCTCTCTTTTTCTATCTGTTTTTCTCCCTCTTTCTCTCTCTCTGTCTAAAATCTTTCTCTCGTTCCTGAGTTTTTTTGTCTCCGTCCCTTTCTTTTTTTTTTCCGTCTCTCTCTTTCTCTCTCTCTGGAGATTCTTTTAGAACTGTGTGAAAATCAATCGCTCAATCTTTCATACCCTGTAACCCTCCCTTTTATCTTTTCATCTCTTTCTCTCTTCTCTTGTCTTTCAATTTTATCTTTTCCCATACAGTTTTTTTTATAAATCAAATCAAACTTCATTTGTTGTAACACCTTTGGCAATAGAAATGCCACAAAGTGCAGCTTCTTTTATATTTAGTGTCTGTCCTCTCTATTTTTATATAGTGTGTGGGTTTCAGTAGAAATAGATGTCTCAGTCTGTCTTTACTGGCATGACAATGATGTATATGTAGGACTCAAGAATCAAGCAATCACTGATCAATTAGTTAAGCCATTTTCAGCAAATACAATTGAATTGAATTGAAAAGAAAAACGGAAGGAATGTGAGAGTTGACCTTCTGGTTAATCTATAGCAGAGGTGGGCAATGAGGGCCTTATGCGTTTCTGGCCATATACATATACATATATTTCTTAATTAGTGCTAACATTTACACCATCTGACCTTTTAGCTACATTTCTTGATAAGCGCATGAATGACGGCTGAAGACTGTTCTTGTGTCCCTATGTGAAACGTTTCACTGTGATCTAATCTACGAGTGAACCACTGTTGTGATACAGCCAAGTAGCTCGTTTAGCCACCCGCCACTGGTCTATAGTAATATCTGTGGTAACGGTATCTAAGGTGATGTCACTGGAATTCTGAGGGAAAAAGAGCATCATCAAGGGGCAGCAGTGGGTGGAAGTGCGAACAGGATTGTGACGTTTGTGAATTAATTTGACGTGCGAGACGAACCAGGCAGGCCCCTGCAGAACGGCTAAGCGTAAAGTTCAACCTGTGGCCAGAGCTGCCAGTTTAATTAAAAACAGCGGTGGCCCAACACTCTTATGTAACTTCAGCGTTCTTTCGTGAACTACTTACGATGCATATACACTGCTCAAAAAAATTAAGGGAACACTTGATCGTCACCGTATAACACCAAGTCAATTAAACCAAGCCGGTCATGCTGGATGATGTTGCAGGCAGCATAACATTCGCCACGGCGTCTCCAGACTCTTTCACGTCTGTCACATGTGCTCAGTGTGAACCTGCTCTCATCTGTGAAGAGAACGGGGCGCCAATGGCGAACCTGCCAATTCTGGTGTTCTCTGGCAAATGCCAATCGAGCTGCACGGTGCTGAGCTGTGAGCACAGGTCCCACTACAGGACGTCGGGCCCTCATGCCACCCTCATGGAGGCAGTTTGGTCAGAAACATGCACACGAGTAGCCCGCTGGAGGTCATTTTGTAGGGCTCTGGCAGAGCTCCTCCTGTCAGGTTTGGGTTTAGAAAATAGAGAACCAAACGCGAAAGATAAGGATACAGAAAGCGTATCTAGATTAGATACGCCACAGAAGCGGAATTACACCGCACTAGTAAAATGGGAAAACAAAAGCGGAAACAAAACTTCCTAGCACAAGGCTAAATCAAAACAACCTCAAACGGAGGCGGATAATCGCTAAAACAGCGAGAAACTAACAACCAAAGAAATGACCTCACGCACTAATTGATCTGCGTATATCAGAGGTCGAGAACTGAAAAGAAATAACCACAATAGCAAGCCTGTAACTACAGCTCTTTGTTTTCTTTCTTTTCTTTATTCTTTTTAATAAACCCTATACGGCTTTCTACCTACTGCAACGTCAATATAGAAGCACCGGAAAGCGGAAGTCAAGCTCTATTTATAGCCGACGGAAACCAGACCCAGGTGTAGGCGATAATGACCTGGAGAGATCCAAACACCGGGACGGCGGAAGAAAAAATCCGATAGAGCTTCAAACGACGCCAAACGAAAAACAAAGGTAGAAAACAAAAAGAGACAGCCACTACCCATGACAGTACCCCCCAACTAAGGGACGGTACCAGACGATCCCTAGGCTTTGCTGTCTCGGAAGTCCCTAATGAGAGTGGGGTCCAAAATATTCTTGGAAGAAACCCAGCAACGCTCCTCGGGTCCATACCCCTCCCAGTCCACCAGGAACTGGTACCCTCTGCCCACCCTTCTCTCGGCCAAAATGCGCCGAACGGTGTACACCGTACCTCCCTCCACGAATCGAGGAGGAGGAGGCGGCTTGTCAGCCGGAGCGAGGGCGCTCACAAGTACCGGTTTCAAGCGTGAGACATGAAAGGTAGGGTGGATGCGCATGGACGATGGTAACTGAAGACGTACCGTGACTGGGTTAAGTTTCCGCACGATCTTAAAGGGACCCACGAATCGAGGTGCAAGTTTGCGGGACTCAACTCGCAACGGCAGGTCCCGTGTGGAAAGCCACACCCGTTGGCCCACCCGGTAGAAGGGGGCCGGACGACGGTGCCTGTCAGCCACCGCTTTCTGTTTAGCTGAAGCGCGCAGTAACGATGCACGTACGCGCTTCCAAACCGCTCGACACCTACGCACGAAGAATCCGGCGGAGGGTACCTCTGCATCTCTCTCCAGCTCAGGGAACAAGGGAGGTAGGTATCCCAGCTGAGCCTCAAAAGGGGAGATTCCCGTGGACGCGTTGCTCAGGGTATTATGCGCGTATTCGGCCCAGGCAAGAAAGCGACTCCAGGAGCTAGGATTGGCCGCGGCCAGACACCGGAGAGTACTCTCCATACTCTGATTGGTGCGCTCTGTCTGGCCGTTAGTCTCCGGATGAAAGCCGGAAGAAAGACTGACCGATGCCCCCAACAGAGCACAAAATGAACGCCAGAATTTAGCGGTGAATTGGGGCCCACGATCCGACACCACGTCCAGAGGTAAACCGTGCACCCTAAACACATGGTCTATCATTAGCTGGGCCGTCTCAGGTGCCGATGGCAGTTTAGGCAGAGCGACAAAATGAGCTGCTTTGGAAAAACGATCAACTATAACTAAGATGACCGTATTCCCATGCGAAGGTGGGAGACCTGTAACGAAGTCCAGGGCGATGTGACTCCAGGGACGCCTGGGAATGGGCAGGGGGCGCAAAAGACCCGAAGGGAGAAGCCGTGAACCCTTATTACGGGCGCAAATAGCGCATGCCGCGACAAACTCCCGCACATCACTCTCGAGCTTGGGCCACCAAAACCGACGTAAGATAAACTCCTTAGTCCGGTGCATGCCCGGATGAGCCGTTAACTGAGAAGTGTGACCCCACTGAAGGACACGCGACCTCAATCGAGGGGGAACAAACAAGCAGTGAAGCGGACCCCCTCCTGGGCCGGAATCAGAACGCAGGGCCTTCTGCACAGCCGCCTCAATGGCCCACATAACAGGGGCCACAATACTAGAACTGGGAACGACAGATCTGGGACGTGACTCCTTATCCGACCGGTCATAAATGCGTGATAACGCATCAGGCTTAATATTTTTTGACCCGGGACGATAGGTAAGGATAAAATTAAATCTGGTAAAAAATAAGGCCCAACGGGCTTGTCGCGAATTGCGCGTTTTGGCCTGTTGAATGTACTGCAAATTCTTATGGTCAGTCCAGACTGTAAAGGGATGCTCAGCTCCTTCCAACCAATGACGCCACTCCTCCAGCGCCAATTTGACCGCCAACAGTTCAAGATCACCAATGTCGTAGTTTCTCTCGGCAGGTGTAAGGCTACGAGAAAAATATGCACATGGGTGAAGCTTGCGGTCCACCGGAGAATGCTGAGACAGAATGGCCCCAACCCCCAGCTCCGAAGCGTCAACCTCCACCACAAAGGGAAGGGAGGGATTGGGAGTAGCAAGAATGGGCTCGCAGCAGAACCTCCTTTTTAGTTCAGTAAAAGCGGTTTCCGCCCTGGAGTTCCACTGAAACCGGGCGGGAAATGCTTTTTTTTTTGTGAGGGCTATGATAGGAGCCGCTACTGAGCTAAAATTGCGGATAAATCTCCTATAAAAATTAGCGAAACCCAAAAAGCGCTGCACCTGCTTTACCGACGTAGGGGTGGGCCAATTCTTAACCGCTGCAACTTTATTAGGATCCATCAGGACTTTACCGTCAGCAACAATAAAGCCTAAAAAGGAGACGGAACTGGTGTGGAAAGAACACTTCTCAACCTTAACAAATAGTTGGGCCTTAAGAAGTGCTTCCAACACCTGTCTAACGTGTCTGATGTGAGAGGGAAGATCCGGAGAAAAAATTAAAATATCGTCTAAGTAAACGAAGACGAATTTCTCCAGCATCTCTCTCAAGACATCGTTCACTAGCGCCTGAAAAACAGAGGGGGCGCTAGTGAGGCCGAACGGCATCACCCGGTATTCGTAGTGTCCGTGATGCGTGTTAAACGCGGTCTTCCACTCATCCCCCTCACGAATGCGCACGAGATTGTATGCGCTACGTAGGTCGAGTTTACTAAAAACCGACGCCCCCTGTAAACGCTCAAATGCAGAATTCATGAGGGGAAGAGGATACCTGTTCTTAATGGTAATAGCATTGAGGCCCCGGTAATCTATACAGGGTCTTAGCCCTCCGTCTTTCTTTTTAACAAAGAAAAACCCCGCACCGGCTGGTGACGTGGACGGCGTGATAAACCCATTGGCTAAGGACTCCTCAATGTACTGCTTCATAGCAGTGCTCTCTGGGGCTGACAAGGAGTACAAAGAGCCTCTGGGAGGCACAGTACCAGGGTACAGCTCAATGGCACAATCGTATGGTCTGTGTGATGGTAATTTGGCAGCACGCTGTTTACTAAAAACCTCTGCGAGGTCTGAATATTCAATAGGTACCCCCGCGGGTAGATTCGACTCAAGCGCCCCTACCACCTCCGGAGTACCGGCGGATCTGTCAGACGAGTTATCCCACTCGAAATCGGAGGTGGAATGTTCGTCCTCCTCTGTGAGAAGCCCCTCCGCAAAGGGATCCCAAGACAGACTCTCTTCACCGCTCCCCGTGAGGAAGGAGGAAGTGTCTCGGTCCGGATAGGAATCTGCCTCATCCGAATCACTCTCGGAATTAAGTTCGGACAGATCACCAGTAGCGTTTGGAACAGAGTAAACAGCAGGATAACAATGCGATAAACAGTGGGGACCCCACTGACGAATAGGATTAATATTCCTACCCCAACAGATAAGCGGGTTATGTAGCCCCAACCATGAATGTCCCAGTACCAAAGGATACGACGGAGAGTTTATTAAAAAAAATTCTATTATCTCCGAGTGCCCCTGGAGAGGAATGCGCATCTCAATTGGATTCGTTTTTTGTTTAATGAGCCCAGAACCCAAAGGACGACCATCCAGGGCAGTAACTTGGCGAGGGCTAATTAAGGAATTGGTAGGGATTTGTAACTTCCTAGCCCATTTAGCGTCAATAAAAGACTCCACGGCCCCTGAATCAATAAAAGCTGTAACGTTTGCCGAACGCCCCTCCCAAACCAGTCGGACAGGTATGAGGGTCCGGGAGTTAATACAATCCTGTCTCACTAGGGACCCCGACCTCCCTAGTGAGACCCCTCGTTTCCCACCAACTTATAGCATCGATCCTTAGTATGGCCGCTACGCTTACAATGCTGGCACCAGTACCTCTGCGGTCTCGCTCTCTTATTTTGATGGAGGGAGGAGCCATCCACCTGCATAGGCTCCTCCTGATCAACGGAGAGGTATGTGGGCACAGTAGGCGGAATGTCTCTTAACACGGATCTTAAACGGGGCGACTGCTCTTTAATCGCACATTCACGTTCACGTTCTCTGATCCGGTTATCGAGACGTATAGCAGACGTTATTAATTTATTAAGTGTCGCTGGTGGTTCTAGCATAGCCAACGCATCCTTGATGGAATTAGATAATGCTTGAAGGAAGAGGGATTTTAACGGACCGTCTGGCCATCCCGTCTCCCCGGCTAGCGCTCGAAAAATGATGGAGAACTCAGCTACGGTTTTAGTGCCTTGGCGTAAGCTGGTGAGTCTCCTTGCCGCCTCCTCTCCTGAAACCTCGTGATCGAAAACCAGTTGCATCTCGTCCATCAGTTTAACTGGATCACGAATGGTAGGTGCATTGGCTCGAATGAGAGGGTCTGCCCATGCAAGAGCCTGGCCATTTAATAGCGATAAAATAAATGCTACCCTGGATTCAGGTGTGGTAAAACGAGAGGGTTGTGCCTGAAAAAATATCAGACACTGAGTCAGAAATGGTCTGCATTTTCCTGATTCCCCACCATAGCGATCCGGTAACTGTAATTTGGGCTCCTTTATAGTACGTGGAGCGGCTATGGGAGGTGTGAGTGCTTGTGCAACTGGAGGAGGGTTATTTGCCACAGAAAGTCTATGCAGGCTCTCTGTCAAGCGTTGGAGGCACTCTCCCTGGCTACGCAACTGTTCCCACAGCTGACCCTGCTGAATTTGCATGGAGAGAAGTGCTTGCTCCACTGTAACCCCCGTAGCACCCTGACTGGCTTGTGTTTGTTCATCATCCCTATCTAACGCTGATTGCTCCATGTTTGTAAGGCTTCTATATTCTGTCAGGTTTGGGTTTAGAAAATAGAGAACCAAACGCGAAAGATAAGGATACAGAAAGCGTATCTAGATTAGATACGCCACAGAAGCGGAATTACACCGCACTAGTAAAATGGGAAAACAAAAGCGGAAACAAAACTTCCTAGCACAAGGCTAAATCAAAACAACCTCAAACGGAGGCGGATAATCGCTAAAACAGCGAGAAACTAACAACCAAAGAAATGACCTCACGCACTAATTGATCTGCGTATATCAGAGGTCGAGAACTGAAAAGAAATAACCACAATAGCAAGCCTGTAACTACAGCTCTTTGTTTTCTTTCTTTTCTTTATTCTTTTTAATAAACCCTATACGGCTTTCTACCTACTGCAACGTCAATATAGAAGCACCGGAAAGCGGAAGTCAAGCTCTATTTATAGCCGACGGAAACCAGACCCAGGTGTAGGCGATAATGACCTGGAGAGATCCAAACACCGGGACGGCGGAAGAAAAAATCCGATAGAGCTTCAAACGACGCCAAACGAAAAACAAAGGTAGAAAACAAAAAGAGACAGCCACTACCCATGACACCTCCTGTTCCTCCTTGCACAAAGGAGCAGATACTGGTCCTGCCGCTGGGTTGTTGCCCTTCTACGGCCCTGTCCAGCTCTTCTCGTGTAATTCTCCCGGTATCTCCTCCACGCTCTTGAGACTGTGCTGGGAGTCACAGCAAACCTTCTTACGACGGCACGTATGGATGTGCCATCCTGGAGGAGCTGTGACACCTGAATGGGCTGCAGGTACCGCCTCATGCTACCAGTAGTGACAAGGGCACTAGCAAAATGCAAAACTACAGAAAAATCAGTCAAGAAGGATAAGGAGAGAGAAATGGTCTGTGGCCACCACCTGCAGAACCATTTACTTTTTGGGGGTTGTCTTGCTGTTGCCTCTCCTGTCCATCTGTTGTCACTTTCATTTGCACCAAAACAGGTGAAATTGATTCACAATCATTTACGCTTTCCAACTGGACAGATCGATATCCCAGAAGTTTAATTGACTTGGTGTTAGACTGTGTTGATTAAGTGTTCCCTTCATTTCTTTGAGCAGCGTATATTGCAAATGTATCGCCGTCCATCACTGAAATATGCAGAAAAATAAATCTTTTAATCATATACTTAGATACTATCTTAAAAACTATGGCAACATTAAGATTAATTTAGTTCGATGTATACCTAAGTCTATATTTTTTTTGTCTAAATTTTGTATATATGTATATTTTTTCTAAGTGCCATAACTACCATCTTTTATCACTGCCACAGTAACTACTATTAATACTAATAAAAAATAAAAGTAATAATATGAACAGCAGCCGTTGTGATCGATAATACATACATTTTTTGTTACCTAACACTTATGTGAACACTTAAAGCAGTTGGTTACACAGTTAACTCACCTCACCTGGTTTCTTGGAGTGCTTCAGTGGCAGACTCTTGGAGCAGGGTTGCAGGCCTCTGCTCTAATGTATCCCATCATCCACCTGTGGCGCTCTCTCTAGTCAGGCTGAACACAGAAGAAGAGCAGAGGTCTCAGGACCCAATCAGTGCAGCGTCACACTGTCAGGGTGCTGTCAATGACTGTAAGTGGGATTCTTCTGTGTGAACTAGTCACCCCCGTCCGGAGCCCTTATGAAACCCTCGGCTACAGCGTTATAGTGGTGCCGTGGTCTGGCGCGTGTAACAGTTGGCTTATGTTTATTCTTGGTTTCGCTAGCTCTGATTTTCATCCACGGTTTTTTTTCCCGAGATTTGTTGAGGTTTGACAGCATAAAATCACCTCATCATCGCCTGTGGCAGTGCTTTATGGGACAATCGGAGGCTCTTGAAATGCATAATGTGGTCAAACTCTGGTCAATCAATCTACATTTAATCAATATCTAAATTCTGATCACTTAATTTTTCTAAAAATGTACTGGCATAAGCAGAGTGATGTTTTTTTTTTATAGGGCTCAATGTGCTGAGAGAATAGATGTTAAATCTGGCCCTTTGTCCTCCTCTTGGTCATTAGAGAACCCAGTGTACTGGCCGAATTCCAGATTTCAATATTTCAGTCTGGTCACGTAAATATCACTGTGGTTAATTGGCTGAATTTCTTTTTTTTTGAGCAAAGATTTTGACCATCTTTTTTTCCTTCTCTCCTTCCTGTTTGTGTCTATGTTTGCTTCCCCATTTGTCTGCCCCCTCCCCCCCCCCCGTACCCACCACTGCCCTCGCTCTCAGTTAAGACTACCCAGGAGTGAACCCTGAAGGGTCCTCTTGGGGTTTTGCCTTTCATTGAAGTCGTCGCACAGGACACTCTTCCCTCTATTTCTCCCTCTCTTCCTCCCTCATTCACTCCCTGTGCTTCATTCCCTCTCCTTTTTTCCACTAATTCCCTCGCTCTTTCTCTGTCTCTCACTCTATTTTTTCCACAGACGTTCTCATTCCCCCCCCCTCTCTCTCACTGTCTTTTTCTCGAAACTTTTTAAAATTCTCTTCCTCTCCTCTCATATTTTATTCTTGCTCCCTCTTCTTTCTTCCTGTTTCCCTTTATTCTTTCTTTCTTTCCCTCTCTCAAATTCAAAGAGCCTCCCCCGCCCTGCCTGCCCAACACTGCATCATATGTCCTAGTTCTGAATGGTGGCCCCCCAGGGGACAGATGCTTAATGAATTCAAGGGCCCCATTAATATTTCAAAGTCTGCCTCGTTCCT
Organism: Ilyophis sp. 1 JC-2022; assembly: GCA_022702515.1. Lineage (NCBI taxonomy): Eukaryota > Metazoa > Chordata > Actinopteri > Anguilliformes > Synaphobranchidae > Ilyophis > Ilyophis sp. 1 JC-2022. The sequence continues at coordinate 79,067,862 of CM040406.1, forward strand.
GTTTACTTAACGATAATGTTAATTCGGAGTCTATTGATTAAAATAGAATTTTATGTATTAGATGTATATTTTTAGGCTCATTTATAAGTCTGGACATGTTTGTGTGTAAACATCATCTGTCACTGTGAGCCTGCATGTGAAGTCCTGCGTGTTGACGGACAGGAGTGCGAGACTGTGGGCCTGTCGGCGAAGCCGTGTGTGTTAGTCTGCTTGTCTACGTATTCGTGAGAGTTCGCTGCAAGAAGTGATTATGTTCAGATTGTTTTTATAGATTGAGTGGTCAGTGTCAGACAGAGGAAGAGAACGTTGGAGAGAGGAACAATGTGTCTTCATTTGGATGCGTTTGGTGTGTATGTGCCTTTGTGTGTGTATGTTCAAAATGTGTGTCTTTGTGTGGTGCTAGTGTGGGTGCATGTGCAATTTTGTATGTTGTGTTTGGGGGTGTGTGTGTGTGTGTGTGTGTGTGTGTCTGTGTGCGTGTGTTTGCCTGGGTGTGTGTGTGTGTGCGTGCGTTTTTCTGGGTGTGTTTTTGTGTGGGTGTGTGGGTGTATATGTGTGTGCACGTGCGTTTGCCTGGGTGTGTTTTTGTGTGGGTGTGTGGGTGTATATGTGTGTGCGCGTACGTTTGCCTGGGTGTGTTTTTGTGTGGGTGTGTGGGTGTGTGGGTGTATATGTGTGTGTGCGTGCGTTTGCCTGGGTGTGTTTTTGTGTGGGTGTGTGGGTGTATATGTGTGTGTGCGTGCGTTTGCCTGGATGTGTTTTTGTGTGGGTGTATATGTGTGTGTGCGTGCGTTTGCCTGGATGTGTTTTTGTGTGGGTGTGTGGGTGTATATGTGTGTGTGTGCGTGCGTTTGCCTGGGTGTGTTTTTGTGTGGGTGTGTGGGTGTATATGTGTGTGTGCGTGTGTTTGCCTGGGTGTGTTTTTGTGTGGGTGTGTGGGTGTATATGTGTGTGTGCGCGTACGTTTGCCTGGGTGTGTTTTTGTGTGGGTGTGTGGGTGTATATGTGTGTGCGCGTACGTTTGCCTGGGTGTGTTTTTGTGTGGGTGTGTGGGTGTATATGTGTGTGTGCGTGCGTTTGCCTGGGTGTGTTTTTGTGTGGGTGTATATGTGTGTGCGCGTACGTTTGCCTGGGTGTGTTTTTGTGTGGGTGTGGGTTTATCTGTGCTTGTCCTAATTTTCAGGTTGTTTAGTTTCTTCTCTTTCCTCCAGAGGTTTAGAATCACAGCTGAAACATTTTTCTATTACACACACACACACACACACACACAGAGAGAGAGAGCACCTAATATTGGATTACCATGCACCTAATATTTTTACCAGTCCCCAATTTTGTCAGCTTCCTTTCTGTATGACTTTAATTTCTATCGCCTGAGAACTACACTGTTAGCAAATAATTTAGAAGCTGTTGCACAACGATACACGAAGCGGGGATCGTCTACTAGTCTCTTCCTACCTGTTTTGTCTCTACTCTTCTTTCCTCTGCTGATATCTATGTCTATCCTGTCTTTCTCTGTGATAGCGTCGTGCTTTTTATCATTTAAAACATACAGTCGTATCTGTCGTTTTACACATCTTTGTGCTCTTCCCCCTTTTCCTCTGACTGCTGGAATATGTAATATTTTTCATTATCTCTTGTCTTTTCTGTCAAAACAAGGGAAGCAAGAGAGAGAGAAAAATAAAAAAAGGCTTCTTTTCATAGTTTTCTTTTTTCTTTTTCTGCGTGTAGCTGGAAGGGCCAGTTTGTCACATTACCGATGAAAGAACTGAGGGTGAGAGAGAAAGAGGGTAAAATAGAGGGAGAAAGAGAGAGGGAGATAGATTTGAGGGAATGTCAGACAGTGGCATGCTGTTGGGGAGATGAGAAGGTATCAAATCTACTTTTCTATAAATAAAGTGACAGTCATTTACCAGCAAGCAAGCCGTGTGTGACATTTCTCTCCCTCCACTCCCCTCTTCTTCTCTTTCACGCCTGGTCTTTGCTCGCATGGATCTCTCTTTCCAATCTCTCCCCTCTTCCTCTCACGCCTGGTCTTTGCTCGCATGGATCTCTCTTTCCAATCTCTCCCCTCTTCCTCTCTTTCACGCCTGGTCTTTGCTCACATTGATCTCTCTTTCCAATCTCTCCCCTCTTCCTCTCACGCCTGGTCTTTGCTCGCATGGATCTCTCTTTCCAATTTCTCCCCACTTCCTCTCCCTCACGCCTGGTCTTTGCTCGCATGGATCTCTCCTTCCAATCTCTCCCCTCTTCCTCTCATCTCATCTTTCAGATATAGCCCCCTCAATAGACTCTCTTTGTTTTTCACACACGCCACACAATTTTTTATCCACTACAGTACTTGCAATATACAGTTCAAATAAATAAATATGAATGAATAAACCGCTATTATCCCCCACCATCGTCACATTAACAAAGGCCTGTTAAAGTTGCATTATTACTAGTTTATGTGTTAAACATAAACTAGTAATAATGAGGATGATGACAACCAAAGCAATAGTAACACACAGCTTATGGAAGGATGTACAAATACAATTTTACAACAACTATGTAACAGCAGTACCACAACTACACTCTTAAAGAGGATGCGTTGAGATCCAACACATTTTGTCTCAAAGCTACTACTTTTATTTTACTTTGAACACGTGTTGCGTGTTAAGAATATGACACGTTACGTGTTGTTTGTAACGCGTCTGTTTTGAGAGCGTACTAAGTAGTGACAGAAAGAACGTGGTCACATTGCTGTAGCTCACTGATCTGTCACTCTATATTCCAGGGCCTGTGTTGATTTCAGCGCTTCTTATCCATTATGGCCTAAAAGGCAGAACTGGCCAAAAATCAGCCCTCACTCTGTTTCATACTCAGCTCATTCAGTGCTGATATTATTTATGAATACTGACCCTTATCTCAGCCTCACTCTGTGTTTCATACTCAGCTCATTCAGTGCTGATATTATTTATGAATACTGACCCTTATCTCAGCCTCACTCTCTCTGTTTCATACTCAGCTCATTCAGTGCTGATATTATTTATGAATACTGACCCTTATCTCAGCCTCACTCTCTGTTTCATACTCAGCTCATTCAGTGCTGATATTATTTATGAATACTGACCCTTATCTCAGCCTCACTCTGTGTTTCATACTCAGCTCATTCAGGGCTGATATTATTTATGAATACTGACCCTTATCTCAGCCTCACTCTGTGTTTCATACTCAGCTCATTCAGGGCTGATATTATTTATGAATACTGACCCTTATCTCAGCCTCACTCTCTCTGTTTCATACTCAGCTCATTCAGGGCTGATATTATTTATGAATACTGACCCTTATCTCAGCCTCACTCTCTGTTTCATACTCAGCTCATTCAGTGCTGATATTATTTATGAATACTGACCCTTATCTCAGCCTCACTCTCTCTGTTTCATAATCAGCTCATTCAGTGCTGATATTATTTATGAATACTGACCCTTATCTCAGCCTCACTCTCTGTTTCATACTCAGCTCATTCAGTGCTGATATTATTTATGAATACTGACCCTTATCTCAGCCTCACTCTGTGTTTCATACTCAGCTCATTCAGTGCTGATATTATTTATGAATACTGACCCTTATCTCAGCCTCACTCTGTGTTTCATACTCAGCTCATTCAGTGCTGATATTATTTATGAATACTGACCCTTATCTCAGCCTCACTCTCTCTGTTTCATACTCAGCTCATTCAGTGCTGATATTATTTATGAATACTGACCCTTATCTCAGCCTCACTCTCTCTGTTTCATACTCAGCTCATTCAGTGCTGATATTATTTATGAATACTGACCCTTATCTCAGCCTCACTCTCTCTGTTTCATACTCAGCTCATTCAGTGCTGATATTATTTATGAATACTGACCCTTATCTCAGCCTCACTCTCTGTTTCATACTCAGCTCATTCAGTGCTGATATTATTTATGAATACTGACCCTTATCTCAGCCTCACTCTCTGTTTCATACTCAGCTCATTCAGTGCTGATATTATTTATGAATACTGACCCTTATCTCAGCCTCACTCTCTCTGTTTCATACTCAGCTCATTCAGTGCTGATATTATTTATGAATACTGACCCTTATCTCAGCCTCACTCTGTGTTTCATACTCAGCTCATTCAGTGCTGATATTATTTATGAATACTGACCCTTATCTCAGCCTCACTCTCTGTTTCATACTCAGCTCATTCAGTGTAATCTAAAAATGAACATGCAGGTCTGTGCAGTACTGCAGGGGTTCACTAATATTTTAATCTCAGGGTCCCATGAAGTGGCCAGATGTCCCGACGGTGCCCGGCCCAACAATCCTCCCTTCCCACCCGCTTGCCTGTCCATGATCGCAATCTTTCAACTCCATTCCGTGGTTGTCCCGATTTTATTCCCTTCTCATTTGGTTACCTGACCATAAAATGACACCCCTCCCCCCTGACCTTTGTAAAACGGTTAACTTTTACACCATTATTCCACTCCCTGTGCAGGCAGCATTTCACTGGCTGTTTAGTACACAAATATATGGATGAATGTTTAAAACGGCACGTCGTATTCTATATATGAATAGCAGGCTTTTTAGTACAATATAAACACGTCAAATAAAAATGGTCACAGTATTACTAAGGATGTGTAAACCAAATTTTCTGTACACCAGGATTTTTTTATGTGAAAGTGTAAAACACGTCATTTATGAAATATTAAAATGCAAAGTACAGTTTTTCCCACATTGCAGTGGGCCTCCGACACTCTTTCATAGACCCCCCATGGGTTCTTATACCCCACACTGGGGATCCCTACAGTGCTGTGTTCCGATGTGTCAATACCAGACTGTGATATGTGTGTGTGTGTGTGTCTGTGTGTGAGTGTGTGTTTTTGCCATAAAAGATTTAATCATACAACAAACTGAGTTTAATTAGGAATAGAACTGCCTCACTGCACAGATCATAAATAAACCATTTCACTAGTAAAAACTGGACCATGTGTAACAAAGACGAAAGCAAATGTTCAGAACAAAGAACAATGCACCCCGTACAACCTCTTTTTATGCAGCCAAACTCAAGCTCGTAATAAAATATGCTTTTGAACAACGGCCAATCAACAGGAAAAAGGAGTAAGCAATTATGATGCGTTATTGGCCTCGCGAGCTGCGAATCTGAGTCTTAAAAACCTGTTTTCATTTGATGATTTGAGCTGTGGTTTGGCATTGTAAAGCTTTATTGTGGTTTTGCGCTGGATGCAGTCTGGGGTTCTACTTGCGTACTGTCGTATGTACTTCACTGTCAGATTAAGGTTAAACGTTGTAATACAGTAACCTATGGGGCATATTATGGTGTGTGTGGTGTACCACAGTAATGTACACTACCCTCAGGGGTGTAATTAATTCTAGTGCACTACATAGTGTCCAGTATTTTAATAGTGCGCTACAGTGTGTTTAGTATTGCAGTGTGTAGTACAGCACTATAATGTTGCAGTGTTTAGTATAACACAGTGTTAAGTGCTGTACTCTATGTTACTGCACAGTGTGTGGTACAGCACTATAATGTTGCAGTGTTTAGTATAACACAGTGTTAAGTGCTGTACTCTGTTACTGCACAGTGTGTGGTACAGCACTATAATGTTGCAGTGTTTAGTATAACACAGTGTTAAGTGCTGTACTCTATGTTACTGCACAGTGTGTAGTACAGCACTATAATGTTGCAGTGTTTAGTATAACACAGTGTTAAGTGCTGTACTCTATGTTACTGCACAGTGTGTAGTACAGCACTATAATGCTGCAGTGTTTAGTATAACACAGTGTTAAGTGCTGTACTCTGTTACTGCACAGTGTGTGGTACAGCACTATAATGTTGCAGTGTTTAGTATAACACAGTGTTAAGTGCTGTACTCTATGTTACTGCACAGTGTGTGGTACAGCACTATAATGTTGCAGTGTTTAGTATAACACAGTGTTAAGTGCTGTACTCTGTTACTGCACAGTGTGTGGTACAGCACTATAATGTTGCAGTGTTTAGTATAACACAGTGTTAAGTGCTGTACTCTATGTTACTGCACAGTGTGTAGTACAGCACTATAATGTTGCAGTGTTTAGTATAACAGTGTTAAGTGCTGTACTATATGTTACTGCACAGTGTGTAGTACAGCACTATAATGTTGCAGTGTTTAGTATAACACAGTGTTAAGTGCTGTACTCTGTTACTGCACAGTGTGTGGTACAGAACTATAATGTTGCAGTGTTTAGTATAACACAGTGTTAAGTGTTGTACTCTATGTTACTGCACAGTGTGTAGTACAGCACTATAATGCTGCAGTGTTTAGTATAACACAGTGTTAAGTGCTGTACTCTGTTACTGCACAGTGTGTGGTACAGCACTATAATGTTGCAGTGTTTAGTATAACACAGTGTTAAGTGCTGTACTCTATGTTACTGCACAGTGTGTGGTACAGCACTATAATGTTGCAGTGTTTAGTATAACACAGTGTTAAGTGCTGTACTCTGTTACTGCACAGTGTGTGGTACAGCCCTATAATGTTGCAGTGTTTAGTATAACACAGTGTTAAGTGCTGTACTCTGTTACTGCACAGTGTGTAGTACAGCACTATAATGTTGCAGTGTTTAGTATAACACAGTGTTAAGTGCTGTACTCTATGTTACTGCACAGTGTGTAGTACAGCACTATAATGTTGCAGTGTTTAGTATAACAGTGTTAAGTGCTGTACTATATGTTACTGCACAGTGTGTAGTACAGCACTATAATGTTGCAGTGTTTAGTATAACACAGTGTTAAGTGCTGTACTCTATGTTATTGCGCAGTGTGGGCTCTGTCAGTGGAGGACTCCCTGCTGGGCCTTTGAAGAGTCTCTCTGACTCTGATCGCAGATGCTCTGATCTAAAACGACTTACAATGTAGGGAAAAAAAGAAGGGCATTTGCATGATGAGTATGAGCAGTAGCTGGCTAACAACATTCACAGAGCAGCGGGTAGAGGTGCTACATCACTAAAACATGAGTGTAGACTACATCCAGAACAAGCACTACGAAGAGAAACATAAAAAACCTCACCTAAATGAATAGGAAAAGGAGGGAAACCAAGATGCAGTCTGGTGAGGTGGGTCTTCAGTCTGTCGGAAGATTAAATTATTCGACTATCCTGAATCTACTAGCCAATGAATCTGCTAACCTGAATCTACTAGCCAATGAATCCGCTAACCTGAATCTACTAGCCAATGAATCTGCTAACCTGAATCTACTAGCCAATGAATCTGCTAACCTGAATCTACTAGCCAATGAATCTGCTAACCTGAATCTACTAGCCAATGAATCTGCTATCCTGAATCTACTAGCCAATGAATCTGCTAACCTGAATCTACTAGCCAATGAATCTGCTTTTCTGACCTCTTTGAGAAGTTCATCTCACCACTGTGGGAGCATCTTGGCTCGGAGAAGCTACCCTGAGGGAGGGTAGAGCTAGCTGCCTCAAGGTTGCGGAACGGTGAGGTCTGGCTGGGGTGTCGGGTTTCAAGATTGATTGTAGGTATGGCTGAGCTCTTCCATTCGCTGCCCCGTAGGCTAGCACCAAGGTTTTAAAATGGACGCCAGCAGTGAGAGTGAAGTTAGATGAGGTCTGGTGTGACAAGCTCACCGCTTGGGAAGATTGAAGACCAGTCGCGTGGCTGTGTTCTGCATTAGCCGTAGGGGTTCAGTGGTGCAAACAGGGAGATTGTGAGAAGGGAACTGCAGTGGAGACCCAGGGCCTGGACTAGGAGCGATGTAGAATAAGTGGTAGAGAAAGGGTGGATTCTTCAGTATGCATCATGTGCTTGTGTGTGTGTGTGCATATGTGTGTGTGTGTGTGTGTGTGTGTGTGTGTGTGTGTGTGTGTGTGTGTGTGTGTGTGTGTGTGTGTGTGTGTGTGTGCATATGTGCGTGTGTGTGTGTGCATATGTGCGTGTGTGTGTGTGTGTGTGTGTGTGTGTGTGTGTGTGTGCGTGTGTGTGTGCATATGTGCGTGTGTGTGTGTGCATATGTGCGTGTGTGTGTGTGCATATGTGCGTGTGTGTGTGCATATGTGCGTGTGTGAATATGCATATCTTGGTGTGTATGTACGCGTATATACATGTGCTCTTGTGTATTTGTGTCCTGGTGTGTGTACCTCCGTGTGTATGTGGGTAGTCACAAGGAAGTACCCTTCTGTATAAGTCACTGTCTTTGATCTTTGATTTTTAGGAAGGCAGCCAGATAAATGGAATAATAGCCATCTTTGCTGATACAGCGGAGGTCCGAAAACACCAGGGCGCCAGTCGCATTCGTCACCGTGGCCGCTGAGAGACGAGGAACGGGGCTTCTTCTCTGAGCTGTTTGGCTTGTTTTTTGGGGGAATAAATTTTTTTCTTATTCCACTCGGGCTCAGATTGTTGTTAAAAGTCTCAGCTGTCGCACTGTGTGACTCACCTGTTAGATCTGCATGAATGGGGGGAGGGTGCAGGGTGCAGGGTGCATAAATGATTGATGACAATTCAGAAGATAGTGGGAGAGAACTCCCAATGAACTATATCCTGTTGTAATAAAAA
>CM040406.1:79081442-79111442 GCA_022702515.1 Ilyophis sp. 1 JC-2022
CAGTAGAGGTGGCATGTATTGTATATATTGTACAGTAGACATGGTATATATTGTAAAGTAGAGGTGGTTTGTATTGTGCAGTAGAGGTGGTATATATTGTACAGTAGAGATGGCATGTATTGTATATATTATACAGTAGACATATATTGTAGGTATGTATTGTGCAATAGTGATGGTATATATTGTACAGTAGAGGTGGCATGTATTGTATATATTGTACAGTAGACATGGTATATATTGTAAAGTAGAGGTGGTTTGTATTGTGCAGTAGAGGTGGTATATATTGTACAGTAGAGGTGGTATATATTGTACAGTAGAGGTGGTATGTATTTTGCCGTATCGGTGGTATATGTTCTACAGTAAAGGTGGTATGTATTGTGCAATATAGGTGGTATATTTTGTACAGTAGAGGTGGTATGTATTGTACAGTAGAGGTGGTATATATTGTACAGTAGAGGAGGTATATATTGTACAGTAGAGGTGGTATATATTGTACAGTAGAGGTGGTATATATTGTACAGTAGAGGTGGTATATATTGTACAGTAGAGGTGGTATGTATTGTGCAATAGAGGTGGTGTATTTTGTACAGTAGAGGGGATATGTATTGTAGAGGTGATCTATGTTGCACAGTAGAGGTGGTGTATATTGTACAGTAGAGGTGGTATGTATTTTGCCGTATCGTGGTATATGTTCTACAGTAAAGGTGGTATGTATTGTGCAATATAGGTGGTATATTTTGTACAGTAGAGGTGGTATGTATTGTGCAATATAGGTGGTATATTTTGTACAGTAGAGGTGGTATGTATTGTACAGTAGAGGTGGTATATATTGTACAGTAGAGGAGGTATATATTGTACAGTAGAGGTGGTATATATTGTACAGTAGAGGTGGTATATATTGTACAGTAGAGGTGGTATGTATTGTGCAATAGAGGTGGTGTATTTTATACAGTAGAGGGGGTATGTATTGTAGAGGTGATCTATGTTGCACAGTAGAGGTGGTGTATATTGTACAGTAGAGGTGGTATGTATTTTGCCATATCGGTGGTATATGTTCTACAGTAAAGGTGGTATGTATTGTGCAATATAGGTGGTATATGTTGTACAGTAGAGGTGGTATGTATTGTACAGTAGACGTGGTATGTATTGTACAGTAGAGGTGGTGTATATTGCACAGTAAAGCTGGTATGTATTGTACAGTAGAGGTGGTATATATTGTACAGTAGAGGTATATATTGTACAGTAGAGGTGGTATATATTGTACAGTAGAGGTGGTATATATTGTACAGTAGAGGTGGTATGTATTGTGCAATAGAGGTGGTGTATTTTGTACAGTAGAGGGGGTATGTATTGTAGAGGTGATCTATGTTGCACAGTAGAGGTGGTGTATATTGTACAGAAGAGGTGGTATGTATTTTGCCGTATCGGTGGTATATATTCTACAGTACAGGTGGTATGTATTGTGCAATATAGGTGGTATATTTTGTACAGTAGAGGTGGTATGTATTGTGCAATATAGGTGGTATATTTTGTACAGTAGAGGTGGTATGTATTGTACAGTAGAGGTGGTATGTATTTTACAGTAGAGGTGATATATATTGTACAGTAGAGGTGGTATATATTGTACAGTAGAGGTGGTATGTATTGTACAGTAGAGGTGGTATGTATTGTACAGTAGAGGTGGTATATGTTGTACAGTAGAGGTGGTATGTATTTTACAGTAGAGGTGATATATATTGCACAGTAGAGGTGGTGTATATTGTACAGTAGAGGCGGTATATATTGTACAGTAGAGGTGGTATATATTGTACAGTAGAGGTGGTATATATTGTACAGTAGAGGTGGTATGTATTGTGCAATAGAGGTGGTGTATTTTATACAGTAGAGGGGGTATGTATTGTAGAGGTGATCTATGTTGCACAGTAGAGGTGGTGTATATTGTACAGTAGAGGTGGTATGTATTTTGCCATATCGGTGGTATATGTTCTACAGTAAAGGTGGTATGTATTGTGCAATATAGGTGGTATATGTTGTACAGTAGAGGTGGTATGTATTGTACGGTAGACGTGGTATGTATTGTACAGTAGAGGTGGTGTATATTGCACAGTAAAGCTGGTATGTATTGTACAGTAGAGGTGGTATATATTGTACAGTAGAGGAGGTATATATTGTACAGTAGAGGTGGTATATATTGTACAGTAGAGGTGGTATATATTGTACAGTAGAGGTGGTATGTATTGTGCAATAGAGGTGGTGTATTTTGTACAGTAGAGGGGGTATGTATTGTAGAGGTGATCTATGTTGCACAGTAGAGGTGGTGTATATTGTACAGAAGAGGTGGTATGTATTTTGCCGTATCGGTGGTATATATTCTACAGTACAGGTGGTATGTATTGTGCAATATAGGTGGTATATTTTGTACAGTAGAGGTGGTATGTATTGTGCAATATAGGTGGTATATTTTGTACAGTAGAGGTGGTATGTATTGTACAGTAGAGGTGGTATGTATTTTACAGTAGAGGTGATATATATTGTACAGTAGAGGTGGTATGTATTGTACAGTAGAGGTGGTATGTGTTGTACAGTAGAGGTGGTATATGTTGTACAGTAGAGGTGGTATATATTGCACAGTAGAGGTGGTGTATATTGTACAGTAGAGGCGGTATGTATTGTACAGTAGAGGTGGTATATGTTGTACAGTAGAGATGGTATGTATTGTACAGTAGACGTGGTATGTATTGTACAGTAGAGGTGGTGTATATTGCACAGTAAAGCTGGTATGTATTGTACAGTAGAGGTGGTATGTATTGTGTAGTGTGAGGGAAGATTATATACTCTGCTGTTGGTGAATAGAGCCAATATGCAGTGATCTGTGCACAGCTGGTGGCAGTCAGTCTCACTCAGGTCTGATTGGAGTGGTGCGAGGGGGTGGAGCGGAGTGCGGAAAGGGGGAATACAGCAGAGTTAAAAAGAGAGATTGCAAGCTGGAGAAAGAAAATGTGAAAGATACTTAAAGCCTTTCTCCTTCTCTTCTATAGACATCCTAATGTATCCTCACGAGGGTGATGTCCTGTAATCTGCTGTGATATCTTCTGATGGTGACAGTGCGAAACAGAGGAAGCCGTGTAAACACCATTCCTAATAAGCAACAATAATCACCCCCTGTGTGAGGTACCCAGGCCATGACATCACCACTTCTCTCAGCCGAAAAGCGTTCCATCTCCACGGCAACCATTCTCCTCCAGCTGTTGCCAGGCACTAGTCTCCATGGAGATTGGCGTGGGGGTGGGGGTTGAGGTTCTCGGAGGGGGGAGCTGCTCAATGCAATGTCAGTTCAAGGTCATGTGGTGTCGTGAACCTTAATGGCAAATGTTAATATTGATTTTAAAAATGTTAACTGTAATCCTTATAATAATTGCAATGATGATTGTAACTGATATGAATTATTCCAAGTTTTTACATTTTTAAGCTACTGGTAAGTGTGGTAAGGTAAGAAGAGGGCAGTAAGGTAAGAGAGGGGGATAGTAAGTTTGGGTTTGAGGAGGGTGAGAAGAAGTAAAAATGTGCAGTCAGCTGCAGAAACAGCAGATAATAGGAGGAGGGCTTAATACAGCAATCTCTCACAGAAAACCATGCGCATTACATAGCTAGCATTTAGCAGACACTCGTATCCAGATCGACTTTAGAAATGTTAGGTGGTATTGATTTATACAGCTATTATATGATATACAGTATGCTGAAGCAATTCAAGTTAAGTACCTTGCTCAAGGGTACAACAGCAGTGTCCTACCTGGGAATCGAACCTGCAACGTTTAGGCTACAAGCCCAGTTCCCTACCCATTATACTACACTGCCACCCCTATATACCTCTATAACAGTCGTTATGACCTGACCTGTAGTATTCTATATAAACGACTGATGTCGTTTGGACTTCTGTGCCACATTATTACATTTCCCCATGGCCACTCTGTTCCTCAGCATATCTGAACGGGCAACTCCACACGCTGAGATTGTTGCGTGTGCTCTCCCGGAACAGACCTGATTTTGTCTGCTGCCGTTGCATGCTGCTGTGTGACAAAGAGCTCCACCCTGTATTAATTTTAAACAAAACGCGTCTCGTGTCTTTTGAAGCCCCGCTGCGTCGCCTTACACTTGAGCTGCGGTTTCCCTCGTCTCTCCGCGCCCCTCAGTATCCGCCGTTTGGGCAACCCCGCTGGGCTGGGCCGGCCTGCAGTTAAACTCCCCCGGGGCGGGAACACAAGCGCTGTCGGCTGAGCCGCGGGCCCTGAGGCTGCGCTTTGCGGGACTGGCCTGTGCTGTGCTGTGCTGTGCCGAGCCGAGCCGTGCCGTGCCATGCCGAGCCGTGCAATGCCGTGCCGCTCTACCCGTCTTTCCCTCTCGCCTGCAAATTGTGTCACACATTTGCATTTATTTATTTATTCCACGCTCATTTTTTCTTCTTTTTTATTTATTCGTCTTGAGTTTTGAAGCTAATTAGCTGGCGTCCGGGGGAAATCGTAATTGAGTCCTGGGGGAAAGCGAGATTGCAAGAGAGGGACCGATAGGAGGAGCGAGAGAGCTGTGGACAGAGAGAATGAGTGAGAGAGGGAGAGATGGAGAGAGGGGGGGCGTTCTATTTGAATCAGAGATGGAGAAACTGTTTTTCCAAACTCGAAACCTGGGAGAGCAGTACGTGAGACATCATCTGCCAGTGACTGAAAGTGGCCAGACAGTGAGGCTGTCATTATTAGTGTGTGTGTGTGTGTGTGTGCGTGTCTGCCTGCGTGCTTTGCGTCCGTGCTCGAATATGACAGGTGTATGGCTTGATAACAGTGTTTTTCGTATGAGCTTAACGTAGAGAGAAGACCTAGAGATGACTCTGCCGAAAATAAACTGTTTGTGTTTGTCATTTGCCAATTACAACCGAGAAGGAAATGAATATGGAGAGGTGTGTGGGTGGAGGAGGGTCGGAGAGATGTGTGGGTGGAGGAGGGTCGGAGAGATGTGTGGGTGGAGGAGGGTCGGAGAGATGTGTGGACACTGTGAGATGCAGTGGTGCTGCGCGTGAGAGCACCCCACTGGACACTGTGAGATGCAGTGGTGCTGCGCGTGAGAGCACCCCACTGGACACTGTAAGATGCAGTGGTGCTGCGTGTGAGAGCACCCCACTGGACACGGTGAGATGCAGTGGTGCCGTGCGTGAGAGCACCCCACTGGACACTGTGAGATGCAGTGGTGCTGCGCGTGAGAGCACCCCACTGGACACTGTGAGATGCAGTGGTGCTGCGCGTGAGAGCACCCCACTGGACACTGTGAGATGCAGTGGTGCTGCGCGTGAGAGCACCCCACTGGACACTGTGAGATGCAGTGGTGCTGCGCGTGAGAGCACCCCACTGGACACTGTGAGATGCAATAGTGCTGCACGTGAGAGCACCCCACTGGACACTGTGAGATGCAGTGGTGCTGCGCGTGAGAGCACCCCACTGGACACTGTGAGATGCAGTGGTGCCGTGCGTGAGAGCACGCTCTGCTGTCTTATGCTACTTTGCATTCTAACTTACCTTGTTCTTACATATGCATTCCTGTTGCACGCATGCTGAAATAGCATTTTTTCTAGCATATATATAGCATATATTTTTCCATGCAACCGTGCAATTTGTGAGAGTGGAAGACAACTAATTAGGAAAATCTAGTCCTGCTCATTGAAAATTCACTTTTTTGTTTCATTACTTAATAAGGAAAAAGGAAAGTTGAACTCTTCAAAATGTCACTTTTACAGCAGGATTTAATTTCACAGCTACTTGATGTATTGTCTGGCGGCTCGCGAGTCTCCACGGCGACGGAATGTAAATGGTGGTTTTATTGGGTTTGTCTTTGGGGGCTGTAAGTCATTTGGCAACAGCTGTGTTTGTGGTCGTACCAGAGGGATGGACGTGCGAGAGAAAGAGTCACACTCCTCTGTTTTGCAGAAAAGTTTGGGCCTTCAAGGCGGCAGGGACAGCGAAAGTGGGAAGTTGAGAGAGAGAGAGAGAGAGAGAGAGAGAGAGAGAGAGAGAGAGAGAGAGAGAGAGAGAGAGAGAGAGAGAGAGAGAGAGAGAGAGAGAGAGAGAGAGAGAGAGAGAGAGAGAGAGAGAGAGAGAGAGAGAGAATGGTGGAATAGAGAGACGAGAGAGACCTGGACAGATAATTGTACAGAATGGTAAAATAACCGTGACTGCATAGAATGACTGACACTTGGATGGCATAGACAGCAGGGGAGGGAGCGAGACGGACGGTCGTTGACTGTGACGAGGAAACGGACGGGGAGAGTGACAGGAAGAGAAATGCAAGGCGGTGCAGGGGGCTGAAAATCAAGCCAATGGGGCAGAAAAAGAGAAAGTGGACGGGGGTTATTTCAGCTCGCTTATTGTCAAAGTCAAATGCCGCTGGTCGCCGTGACAACATGCAAATGAGATGCAAACGAGCAGAACCCGGGGAGGAGGGCTGGTTGTCAGGGTGATGTTGCCATGGAGACCCCCAATGATGCGCAGCGCAGGAACAGCAACTCGAGGGCGGTGGGGGTGTGGAGGAGTGGGGGTGGGGGTGTGTGGGCGGGCAAGCGGCGGTATCAGAAAAGCAATGGAAAAGGAAATGGTGAGGGATAAATAGAAAGGGGAGATGGATAGAATATGGATGGATGCAGAAATGAGAGAGAGGGGGGAGGGAGAGAGGGGGAGAGAAAGAGAGAGGGGGAGAGAGGGAGAAAAAGAGGGACAGGGAGGGAGAGAGAGAGTGGGGGGAGAGAGAGGGAGAAAGAGAGGGGGAGAGAGAGAGACAGGGAGAGGGAGAGAGAGAGGTGGAGGGAGGGAGAGAGGTGGATGGAGGGAGGGAGAGAGGTGGATGGAGGGAGGGAGGGAGAGGGAGAGAGGTGGATGGAGTGAGGGAGGGAGGGAGAGGGAGAGAGGTGGAGGGAGGGAGGGGGAGGGAGAGAGGTGGAGGGAGGGAGGGGGAGGGAGAGAGGTGGAGGGAGGGAGGGGGAGGGAGAGAGGGGGAGGGAGAGAGGTGGAGAGGGAGAGGGGGAGGGAGAGAGGTGGAGAGGGAGAGGGGGAGGGAGAGAGAGAGGGTGAGGGGGACAGAGAGAGGGAGAGGAAGGGAGGGAGAGAGAAAGAGAGGGAGAGGGAGAAAGAAAGGGAGAGGGAGAGAGGAAGAGGGGGAGAGAGAGGGGGGGAGATGA
Source organism: Ilyophis sp. 1 JC-2022 (assembly GCA_022702515.1). Lineage (NCBI taxonomy): Eukaryota > Metazoa > Chordata > Actinopteri > Anguilliformes > Synaphobranchidae > Ilyophis > Ilyophis sp. 1 JC-2022. The sequence goes on from CM040406.1 coordinate 79,088,656, forward strand.
AAAACAGTGGGCCTGTGGAAGAAAAGGAGGAATAAGGGAAGTGAAAATTGAAAGCGAGGGACAGGGAAGGAGTGATGAAGGAGACTGTGAGAGGGGTGCATGTCTGTTGAGTCTGAGGGAGAGGAACAGCCATGCAGAGAGCGAGACAGCGTGAGAGAAAGGGCTGCAGGGCTCCGTGTTTTACAAATTGACCCGCAGTCGGAGGAAAGGGGGATGAGAGAGAGAGGGATGGAGAGAGAGCAGAGTCTTGACCCACAGACAGAGGAAAGGGGGATGAGAGAGAGAGAGAGAGAGAGAGATGGAGAGAGAGCGGAGTCCACAGATTGCTCACAGCGAGAGATGTTCCCTTCCCCGTGCAGACGCAGTAGAGACACGCATATGCCTGCCTGCGGGACTGCTTGTCAAAATGCCTCCCTTTCCCGCCTCACTTTTCTCAATGAAAGTCCGGGAACGCCGGAGGTCCCCGTTCTGCCCATCGCTAAAGGCACTGGGGCTGGCACAGGCTGCGCACTGTAGCCTCAACATGGCTAGTTTGAGTTGGAGCTTTGCCATTCGCTGCCAACTGGAGTTCTTTGCTGTTTAGGCCGTCCATGGTTCATTATGTCCCCCCCCTCAACACACACACACAGATGCACAGAAACACACACACACAGACACACAGAAACACACACACAGGCTCACTCCCACACACAGTCAAACATGTTTTTAGACATTTTTGCAAATGTATTAAAAATCTAAAACTGAAATATCTCATTTACATAAGTATTCATACCCTTTGCTTTAACATATTTTTGAAGTATCATATTTAATATTTGGTCGCATATCCTTTGCATGCTGTTACTTCCTGAAGTCTGTGACCCATCAACATCAAAATACTCTCGATATCTTATTTCCAGGTACTGTTACAAGCGATACTATAAGCTCTCTGCATTTGAATGGATCTCTATGGGAATTGGGGGGTGAGAATAGATTCAGCTGTAAATTACACTGGTACAGCATGGAACACATGGCTGTAAGTCATCAAGGGTCTGAGCTATCGAACGAGCCCCAAACCATCAGTAGATGTGGATGGATCACTGCAAGGGTTATTTCTCCTGACTAATTTTCCTATAGAACTCTCTGGGGGAAAAAGTCAGGATAAACAACCCTTAAAGGGATCCATCCACATCTACTCCATATCTGGTCGCAGAGTGATGGTTTGGGGCTCGTTTGATACCTTAGACCCTTGATGACTTACAGCCATTTCGCCAGTCATGTGTTCCATACTGTACCAGCGTAATTTACAGCTGAATCTAGTCTCACCCCCAAATTCTCATAGAGATCAGTTCAAATGCAGAGAGGTTATAGTATCGCATGTAACAGTACCTGAAAATAAGATATCGAGAGTCTTTTGATGTTGATTGGTCACAGACTTCAGGAAGTAACAGCCTGCAAAGGATATGCGACCAAATATTAAATATGATACTTTAAAAATATGTTAAAGCAAAGGGTATGAATACTTATGTAAATGAGAGATTTCAGTTTTAGATTTTTAATACATTTGCAAAAATTTCTAAAAACATGTTTTCACTTTGTCATTATGGGCTATTTTGTGTAGAATTTTGCAACAAAAAATGAACTCAATCTATTGTAGAATATGCCTGTAATGTAATAAAACGTGGAGAAGGTGAAAGGGGTGGGCAGCCTTTCCGGCTTGACTGTATACACACACACACCGCACACACACACCGTACACACACCACAGACACACCCCGTACACACACACACACACGCAGACACACAGAAACACACACAGGCTCACTCCCACACACACATGCACACACACATGCACACACACCACACACACCACACAAACTATACGCACACACACGCACACACAGGCTCACTCTCTCTCTCACACAGACACACACACACACACACACACACACACACACATACGCACAAACAGGGATCCCCAACCCAGGTCCTGGAGAGCCGCAGGGTCTGCTAGTATTCATTTGTGCAATAAAATCAACATTGTATTCCGACCACAGAAACCATGTTTTGTGACATAACTGTGTAATCCAGCACTTTAATTGATCAGTTAATTGACCAGTAAAGTGCTGAGTAACTACTGCAGTCAGAAGATCTCCGGGACCAGGGACACCCTGTAACCAGCATGTCAAAGGGCCCGCAGGTTACCAGTTGTCATCAACGAGAGACCCAATAATGCACTATGTGGCTTGTGGTGTGTAATATGGGGGTTGCACAGGTTTCATCCGCACTGCTCTCTCTGAGTGTGGCTGGGATCATCGTATAATGTGAGATTCCAAAATTGTAGAAGAAAGGGGAACCCCCCCCCTCAAAAAAGGTCACAAGAATCACTATCAATACTGCAGAGAAATTTTATTTTTTTACCACGAAAGCCTTCATGCTGTGTCATACAATTGTGTAATTCCACGTACACGTACAACGGACCTACAATTGCAACAGGAAAAAAATATCTTTTGGAGAGTAACGCATGGAAAAGCTTTGATTGTTCACCGAGCACACAAGCTGACACAAGCTACACAAGCTGACCGTCACAAAGACGATACGAGCTCTGCACACCCAAGCAAACACTTTGCTTTGATTCTGTTTGCTCAGAGGAGCGCTGTGTATCCTTGACAACGTAAAAAAAAGTGGTCAGTCTCTGTTTTTTTGAAGGGCTCCCTCATTTTTACCCAGCCTGTTGTAGCTTTCATTTCCTTTATTTATTTATTATATTCAGACTAATCGGGAGGAGGGTTTTGGAAAAGGAGAATTTGAGGCAGGCTGTCGCGGGACTTTACCTGGCTTGTTCTTTCAGTTTGCGCAACAACAACAACAAAAAGATCTGGGTCCATTTTCATGAAGCATCCCGTAGTGCTGATCTGGGATCAGTTTTGCCATTTTAGCTCATGATTAATAAGGTTAAGATATGGACAGGGACTAACTGATCCTAGATCAGCACTCCCACACTGGGACAGTTTATGAGGGAATAGGCGGCGCAGCCGAAAGCCGCTCTGAACTGCTAATATCTCTCGGCTAATCCACTGGCGCACAGTGTACAACATTATCATTAGCATTATTGATTTGATTTGATCATTATCAGCGATGTCGCCGGAGCAATGCCGCAGGACTGACTCCACTGTTATACCTTACGCAAGGATACTTTACCTCAGTAGCAAACCGCCTTATAAATGGGTTTCAACCCAATATGTGATGTAGGATTGCCAATTTTGACTCACAAAAAAACGCATTTCACAAAACAAACAAATAAATAAATAAACAGGCTATGTTGCTCATGAACCAAGAGACTCTGTTCACATAAGCCTATACAGAATAACTGGGATTTTCCAGAAACTCCTCAAATCTGAGTAGGCCTACTGCTGTGGATTCTTGGCAAGCAAAAAAATTTACTGCAGTTCCACCACTCCACCAACTATTTTATGGGGGGCGCTGTTCATATTCGACTGTATTGGTTTTTGACCACAGTGTAGACAATAAAGAGAGGGTGGAGACATCAGAAGGGGAAAGATTAAATAAGAATTCTTTTGTCGATTGTAATTCCTCTGTTCAACAATGACCTCAGTGTTTCGCCACTACAGGAGAGAGAGAGAGAGAGAAGGAGAGGAGAGTGACGGGGGTGTGACGTGGTACAGACAAGCTGACTAAATGGACACAGCAGTAAATTATCACCATGCAGAGAGAGAGAGAGAGAGAGAGAGATGGAGGGATAGAGTGGGAGTGGGTGGACATTTTAGATATGGGAAGAATTTCATGTCCTTGGAAATGCAGGGTGATATTTATGGACCGCATTGTGCGGACGGACAATAAGAATTCTTTCTGTTCCTCTGGATTACATCACCACTGCTGGGGCTCTGACCTCATGAATGTGTTATCCGTTCTGTGGATCCAACAGGCACACTCACTCATAAGCACGTACACGCATGCACATCTCTGTCTGTCTCTCCCTCTCTTTCTTTCACTCGCTCTCTCCATCATCCAAATAGACAATAACTCTTGCTGTACAGCATAAAAAATTGACATGCAATCCACTCCCCATTGTTCTCAATTCAAAATGGATGCTACACCCCCTAAATGAAAGTCTCTTCTCTTGATGAATGCAGGCCCCGCCTCTCCCCCATCTCTGCCACTCCTCCTTTGCCTTTCTCTCTGTCACTCATTGTGTCTCTGCCCCCCTCTCATCTCCTCTCCGCCTCCCCAGGTCCGGATTTGAAAGAGAGGTGTGGCGTGGGCACGAGGAACAATGTTGTCGAGACACTTTCGAAAGGCTGAAAGGGCATCGGGAATGTACAGTGACCTAAATCTAAATGGCTGGAATCCAACGGCCACCCCCCCCCCCCTCGCCTCCCTTGCTTGCTTTTCGCACGTTGGCCCGCTGCCGCCTGTGGCTGTGGCTGAACCTGATGGGTGACAGCGTGCCTCTCTACCAGCGCTCCCACGCGGCCCTCAGTGGTGCTGTTGAGTAGGCCCGGCTCTCTCCGGGGCTGGGCTCTTTGTGGGAGCTTTGAGGAGAACAACATAAACTCTTTTCTGGCTAGGGGCTTGGAAAATGGATGCACCAAGCTGTCTGGTCAGTGGATACTCAGAGGTCCCACACACACACACTCACATGCACACAGTCTAATGCACACACACACACACACTAACACATACACACACACGCACACACACCTACACACACACAGTCTAACGCTCACACACACACACACACACACAGAGTCTAACACATACACACACACACACACACAGTCTAGCACACGCACACACAAATACACACACACACATACACACAGAGTCTAACGCACACACACACACACAGTCTAGCACACGCACACACACACGCACACACAGAGTCTAACGCACACACACACACACACACAGAGTCTAACGCACACACACACACGCGCACACACAGAGAAACACACACACACGCTAACTCACACAGACCCTACTGTCTTCCATCCATCTCTCACTGTCCTCTCTCTGAACTCTGGCTCAGTGTGAAGTCAGAGCCCGGACACTTCTGTCATACTGATGAAAAAAGCACCAAACTGGAGGGGTGGGGTGGGCTGGGGGTGGTGATGGAGTAAGAGATCTCAGCTCGCTCTGTGGGGAACTGTTGATGATGGGAAAAGACAGAGAGACCTCAATGGAGAAATTGACAGAAAGGAGAGCAAAAGAAAGTGACTCTGAGCATCTAATATGTCATACCCCCCTCTTTTTGATAACCCTGGAATGTCCGGAGGGAGAGGATGCCCTGATTGGTTTAGAGTCAGGGGGTGTACCAGGGGCAGAGGGCCTTTTGAGAGCTGATAGGTGGTTTCTAAGAGTGAAATGTTGGCCTCGGGATGTTTCCGAGTGTGTGGGGGTGTCGGAATGAGATGTAGCGAACAGAGTGGGACTGACAGAAAACTGCTGACGCAGCGAGAAATGAGATGATCAGGGAAGTTTCTGTGTTCTTGCTGTTTGGGAAGCGCTTGTCTTGACTGCCAGTGTGTCACTCCTGGACTGAATCAAAGGGGGGTGGAAAAGCAGCTCAGGACTAAAGGACAATAAAGTCTATAAACTATATTAGCATCAGGAACTGGAACTGTGTGTGTGTGTGTGTGTGTGTGTGTGTGTGTGTGTGTGTGTGTGTGTGTGTGTGTGTGTGAGTGAGTGAGTGAGAGATCACAGGTATAGACACACACACACACACACTGCCAAATGGATAGAAAGGAGAAAAGGCGAGGGATAAAGGGATGAAGAGATTAGAGAGGAAGAAGGGGGTCCCAGTGTACAAAAGCTGGAATCTAGAGGTGGAGACATGTTTTCACATAAACGTTTTGAAATAAACGGAAAAGGTTAACCCCAATATAGCTCAGGTTTTACCCGGATATAGCCTGGCCATGTCCTAGTAGGCTAGAAAACTTTCACTTGTAGCCGGGTTTTCACCCCAAAGCCAAGACGGTGTTTCACCGACTTTTCACCACAAAAATTTTCACTGGAGCTGGAGGCACAATTAATAGATTTTTTAATGTATGTAAGTGTAAGTCATGTAATGTTAATTTGGGACATTAATGTATAGTTTAAGGCAATATGGTTCTTTGTAATTGTTTCATTAAATCAAGTGTCATTTTTCCAGTGAAAAGTCCAGTTTCATGAGTGTAAAATCAGGGGATGAGGGATAGATGAGTAGACACAGCAGGTTTAGTGAGACAGAAGAAAGATGGGCAATCCCGGCCGTGACAGATTGGTATTAGACGGGGACTGCAGTCTTCTTCTTTGGCTATTCCCATAATCCATGTTCAAACGCACACACACACACACACACACACACACACACACACACACACATATATACACACACATATATATATATACACACACATATACACACACACACACACACACACATATATACACACACACACACACACAAACGCACACACAGACAGAAGACCACATACACACACACATACACACACAGACCGAAGACCACACACACACATATACCGTACATACACACAGTTGTGTACACACAACATAATGCAAAAGCAATATAAACGCAAAGATCCATGCGTAAAAGATCAGTTTCTGTATGAGCTGGGTAGATACGTTCAAACGCATACACACACACACAAGCGCACACAAACACAGCCCTCAGGCCATGAGCACAAACTTGCAGTATATTAATAGTGCTCTAATATAGCGGGAGTGGAGAGTAGAAAAGCAGAATTGACAGAGAGCACAAGATTGAAGCAGCAAAGCGAAGCAAATAAAAATTAAATGGATTTGCATTTTAAAACGAATGCCGCGAGTAGGCCTTCTAATTATTTCAGCTCAATCTCCCCGTTCGTACCATAGCTCAATCTTTCCCTTTTACTTTTGTCTTGCATCAATTGGTTAGAGCTGCTGTTTGGCCTGTGAACGTGTAATTTCACTCTGTTCACTGGTTCACTGTCTTTCTTTCTGTGTATAATGTAGGTGCCCAGCCTTTGCGAGTGTGTGTGTTTGTATACAGTATACAATGTGTGCGGTTTTGTATGTATGTATGTGAGTGTGTGTGTGTATATGTATGTGAGTGTGTGTGTGTATATATGTATGTGAGTGAGTGATTGTGTGTGTATATATGTATGTGTGTGTGTATATGTATGTATTTGAGTGTGTGAGTGAGTGTGTGTGCGTGTATATGTATGTGAGTGTGTGTGTGTATATATGTATGTGAGTGAGTGATTGTGTGTGTGTGTATATGTATGTGAGTGTGTGTGTGTATATATGTATGTGTGTGTGTGTGTATATGTATGTGAGTGAGTGATTGTGTGTGTGTGTGTCTGTCCGTGTGAGTGCTTTATTAACCCCTCTTTGTTGCTGAGTCTACATTAATTCCAGTCAGTGCATATTTATGAGCCGTTAACCTCTTCTCCTCTTCCTGCCTCTGTGGCCTGCGTTGGCGTTAACCCCCATACACTCCGCTCCCTCCACTTCCTGTCCTCCTGCACCCCTGATTCGTCGCGGCGTGTGTGTCAGCGGGTACCAGGTCCTTTTGTGAGCTAAGTGTTAATTGGCTGCAGAGCTTCGTTAATATTCCCCTTGCGAAGTTCGCTCGTCAAGAACTGGGCTCGGAAACTGATGAGTGTGTGATTTTTCTCCAGAGAGAGAGAGAGAGAGATAATGAAAGAAAGAGAAAGAAAAAGAAAGAGTGAAAGGATGAGAAAGGTGCAGAGACCTCCTCTGGGGTCAGAGGGGAACAAACAGAAAGTGACAGATGGTGTTGGAAAACCATGAAAAGAGGAAGATTATATTAGTATATTGCAGAATAATCGGCTTGTTAAATGTCACTAAATAGACACAAAGGAGGCAAGGTTAGGGTTCGGGTTGTTGCCAGCGCACAGTATTCTGTTTTACGCTATGGGTGGGGAAGAAAAGACCAAATAATAATGGGCCATGTGTCTCAGTAAAGGCTCAATGATAATCTAGAAAGCATTATGATCATAATCATCCCCATCATCATCATGACCATTGTCATCACCACAAAGACCTTCTATTTGGAACAAGCGGGCGCAATTTTCCTCCATTACTTGAGCCGTCGCCGTAGGAACCAAAACAAACAGCTGCGATCCGTGTTAAAGAACAGGTGCTGGGGGGGGGGTTGTCGCTGTGGTGAAATTGATGGTTATGGTGAACCTGACTGAAGGGAAGGGAAGGGTGGAGGAGAGGCCCCAGGCGTGGCAGGGGGCAATGGCTAACACCCCCCCCACCCCCCTGTCAGGATTGAAAAGGATGGGTCTGATCTGATCACGGCCCTGCAGGTGGAAATCCCCCAGGGTGGTGTGGGAAGGGAGGGGTGATGCTGTGGATGCGTGGAGCATTACCTGTTACACAAATTACCTGTTACTCCCGCTGAGTTACAGCTCTCTGAGTCCCGCCAGAGCACCGTACTACATCACCCAGAAAGCCTCACTCACCCAGGAGCTGCTCCAGCACACACAAGATGGATCGTGACATTTGAGATGTTTCGAGAATTGCACAGGGAGGAAGAAGCTGATAAAATGGCCGCTGTTTCTATTTTTGAGGGTGAGGAAAAGGACTGGGGGGGGGGGGGGGGGGAGCGAGAGAGAGATAGAGAGACTTTGACACTTAAAGTTCCTTTATTAGATATGCAAAAACCTTAACATATTACTCAAACTCCAAAAACAAGGAAAGAAACTCTCAAACCAGCGCTGAACTCTCAACCCAGTTATGTCGCCATCGCTTTGTCAGAGAGAGAGAGAGAGAGAGAGAGAGAGAAAGAGAGAGAGAGAGAGAGAGAGAGAGAGAGAGAGAGAGAGAGAGAGAGAGAGAGAGAGAGAGAGAGAGAGAGAGAGAGAGAGAGAGAGAGAGAGAGAGAGAGAGCAGTCGGTGAGAAAAGGGAAGTTGTACTTGTTTTGGACTAGACCTAGAAAACAGGTCTAGTCTAACAAGGAAGTGGACACTGGGAAGAAGTAATGACACACTGTCATATGATCACCACTTCAGTCATATGATACATATACAGGCTCACGCTGTCTTTAAAAACTTGCGTCAACAAATATAAACTTGCATTATAAATTTGATTGCATTCCCCTCCTGGCTACCCCCACTGAAAAGTGCATTAGGGATGAAATCTTTGGATAAACAGTGGATGGAGTCTCTGAAGCTCGTGCTGAGGCAGACATCTTGAATGGCCCAGCACTCACAGGGTGCCAAAGGCATTCCGTATCTCAGGTATCTTCCCTTTTAAGAGTCTTTGGAATCCTCATATCAGTGGCATTAAATGCTTGGTTGACCTCTCTGGCGTACTAAAACCTAGCAAGGATGTAACGGTGCTTAATATTTCTATCATGGTCTGACTTGCGCCCCTTAAGTGCTTTGGGAACACTTGTTCCATTGTGGTGCCGATGAAGCTCATTAAAAATTGGATTTGGATGTGAAGTGAGGAAGAAAGGAAAAAAAAAAAGAGATGGGGACACAATTGGGTTTTACATACTGCAACAAAACAAACATCAGCACAGGGATGACCCAGAGTGAACACACACACACACACACACACACACACACAATGAATCCAAACTGCACACATCCAAGCATGTGCACACACAATCGCACACATGCATGTACATAAACATGTACACTTGTGCACATCCAACTAAGCATGCATACACACACACACACACACATGCATGTAGACATGTCCAATTGCACACACATCCAAGCATGTGTGCACACACATGCGCGCACACACACACACACACACACACACACACACACACACCTGCAAGTACATAAACAAGTGCACTTGTGCACATCCAAGCATGCATGCACACACACACACAATCAACCACACAGACACACAACACATACACTGCGCCATGCAGTGTGAATCGGTGAATGGGCTTAACATAAAACTTCCCGTTACATTAAAAAGGACCCCCCCGTGGCTCAGTACGCTCTCTGTCTGCCCATGTCAGGATGTTAACTGAGCGATTGTGAGAGGAAGAGGAATAAGGGACATTGCACAAAAGCAGCGGTCGAACAGATACAACTATATACCCTGGGTGAATAGATACGCACAGTGGGTGAATAGATACGCACAGTCATAGAGTGTGTCTGTTTAGAGTCATGAATGCTGCCCATTGTTGCTTTCTCACCCCAACCCGCACAAAGATAACAAATATGTTAAGTATGCATCCACACACACACACACACACCCTACACAAACACAATGCGACGAGGGCGAGTGTGAGACGGGAACGCGGAATATATAAAGGGAGGTGACGGAGGGACAGACGGCTGCAAAGCGGGATCAAGAGAGAGAGGGACGGGCACGGGTCTGGGATTTTACGGAAAAGCGGCAGAGGAAGGAAACCCAGGGGGATTAAAGCGACGGCTTTTCACTGCCATGTCCTGACGGAGGACAGGAGGACAGGGAGAGAGGAAGAGGAGAGACACCGAAGAAGAGGGAGAGCGAGAGAGAGAGAGAGAGTGTGTAGTGTGATGAAAGGAGTCTAAGCTCAGAAAGAGACTTGGTCTAGTGCAAAGTGATGTTTGGCCGGCTTCCTTCATCATAAGGTGAAATTGGTGTCATATTGAACCGTGACCTCAGTGCCACTGATAGTACTGTTGTGCGCTGTAGTCCAATATTGCACAGCACTGTCCTGTCTTGGCACCGTGCCGTCTGGCGTATTTGATTAGCGCGTAACTCATAGCCGTGTAATTCAGTTCAGTCTTCAGCAGTTGGGCTGTCACTAGATAATGTATAAAACATCAGTGTCGCAGACCACAAATTAGCCACCAGTCAAACGATTTTGCAGAGCGGTTCTAACACGGCGCGGTTAAGGTGGTGTTCCGGAAGCCCGGCACGGCATAGCTCACCACGGTGCGATACAGCACGGCAGAGTAGCATTACAGCTGTGTTACGGCGCAATAGAGCGCTTTCCTGTCTCCGCTAGCCCGGCTCGGAACGACACGCAGAGCTTCCAACTAACGTCCGTCTCCTCCCGCGTGTTACAAAGGCGCCATTAAGCCGGGCCAGTCGGCGTAACGCGGTTAAAGACGGCGGCGCGGTGAAACCGCGGTCCAGCTCGGCACAGAGGGACCATTCAGAGCCCCACAGCTCAATACACAATGAATCCTGGCCTGCGATCTCTCCTGCTCTCCCCCCCTCTCTCCATCGCTTTGTGCTCCGTGATCCTGCTCTCCCTCTGCCGTGAGTACAAACCCCCTCCCCTCTACTCCTCCATCATCAATCTGTCACCTCCCCACCAGCAGGGGGATGGAGGGGACATGAAAGAGGGGGGGGGGGGAGGGGTGAGATTGACTGAGATGGAGTGATGGACAGAGTGCTGGTAGCAAAGAGAGAGAGAGATAGAGCAGGGTGTGAGGGTGGAGAGGAGGCATGTAGGAAGAAATAGGGATGGAGAGAATGTAAAAGTGGGGGATTGGGATGGAGAGAATGTCAAAGGAGGGGGAGAGAGATGGAGCAAGATAGGCGTGGACAGAGAATGTTGGTAGCTATAGAGAGAGAGGGTGGTCGGGGGGTGGAGAGGAGAAACACGGGGAGAAAGAGATGGAGAGAATGTAAAAAGGGGAAGAAAGATTGAACAAGACGGAGCTATTGACAGAGAGTTTTGGCAGCAATGGGAAGATGGAAAGTAGCATTACAAATAGCAAAAAGAGAAACGGAGAATGGAGGCGAAGCGGGGTGTCTTCAACCCTCCCCCGACACTCCCCCTCACCCCCTGCGCCCCCCCCTCCTACAAAACTTCCCCCGCAATGTGCTAACCTGCCCCCCCATACACCTCGCCAGGCCCCCGTCCCACAGCCCCACCCCACCAATCAAACCTTACAGAACCTGCCACATCCCTGCGATCCCGCGCTCCCTTCCCTCCCCGACCCCCCCCCCCCTCCATCTCTCTAGCCCCCCCTGTCTCGACGTCTGTCTGTCCGGCCCCGGTGTGGGAATGAGCTCCCCCTAAGGAAGAACACCAACAGCAGAAAGTCCCTCCTCAGCGCAGATTGAAGACTCACTCTCTTCTCAGCACCCCCTCCTCTCTCCTCCCCCCCTACCCTCCTAAAAAAATTGTTATTAAATGTTGTGTAAAAACCCCCAAAAAAAAAAAAAAAAAAAAAAAAAAAAAACCCCAATCATACTGACTGTACTTAGTTTATATATTTTTATTTTTTTTTTTGTTGTTTTCTACGTTCGTTGTTTCCTAGTAGTTTGAAAATGCACTATGTACGTCGCTCTGGATAAGAGCGTCTGCTAAATGTCTATAATGTAATGTAATGTAATGTGACAGAGAGTGGGAGGGACAGTGAGAGGGAGGGAGGGAGGGAGGGGTAGAGAGGGAGGAGAGAGAGTAACAGGGGGAAGAGGAAATGGAAGTGTAGTAGAGAGGAAGGCATAAATGGTCTGAAAGAAGAGAGCAAACAGAGGGATGTTGAGCAGAGACAGGAACAAGAGATGGTAGAAGGGAAGAGTGGGCGAAACAAGGGGGAGATGAATGAAAGAGAAACTATTTCTCTGTGAATAAGTGGCGAATATAGAACGAGCAGAAGGGCATCGCAGGGGCGAGGACATCGACCTCGGAGAGATGAGAGAGGGAAAAGAGGAGAGTAAGAAAGGGATAGGGAGAAAAACAAGGGTCAAGGGTAAAAGAGAGGAAGGGTGAAACGCAGTCAGAAGAGTGAAGGAGGTATGGAAGGAAGGAAAGGCAGCCCCTGATACAGCCTGAGGGATAGAGAGAATTACTGACGCTCCGGACCTCACAAAGGAGGGAAAACAAAGAGGGTAGAGGATAGAGGGATGGATGAAAAACAAATCATTTTACATGCGCTTGTTGTTAACACTGATGGTCTTATAAGTGCTGTTTGCGTATTTGAATCGTTAGCGCTCATTCACCGTGACTAAGAACCTTATAGGTAAAGTACAGGTAATGTGTGACTTCAGTTTCCCGAGCACATGTTCTGTGCATACTAATCGCATTTTCATTTAATTTAATTAAAAATGACGTTTCCGTGGAGTTGGCAGGAAAGCGCGAAAGAGGCAGAGGGGCTTGTATATTTTGCCGTTATATAGAGAGACATGCATTTCATGCCAATGAAGCCTCCTTAATTAGAATTTAAAATGCAAGAGTGGGAGAGAAACAGGTGAAGACTGCAGAAATCTAACGGCGTTCTGTTGTTCTGCCTGTGCATTTATCTCTCTGGGTGAATCAATATGTAATTGCACTGTAAATATTCCTTAAGCCGCTATTGTTGTGTGTGTGGCAGCGATTGTGGATGTGGTGTTGGGCTGCGAGTGCCCAGGATGGCTCTCCGAACAATGGCCTGGGCTCCAAAAGCTGGATTAGCTATTGCAAATGGAGAGGAATAGGGGAAGGGCTAGATGTATTCAAGGGTTCAAGCGTGAGGATTTATCTACAAATATAGAACCTACATGTTATAGTACGGCATATTGAGTCACAATATGATATAGTCTGATAAGTGATAAATTTTTAGATCACATTTATCTCAAACTATAATATATATATATATGGTTAGAGGAGGTATTGAAAAATGGTGGCAGTGGTTCAGGAGTGAAGGACAGAATATGAAGGGCAAAGGAAGAATTAATGCAGAGGCTCAAAGGACAATGTCCAGAAGCTGGGAGAGGAGGATGAGGAGGAGGAGGAGGAAGAGGACAGGAAAGAGTGGAATGGAGGAGAGAAAGGAGGGGATGTTGAAGCTGTGAGGGAGGGAGGGAGATGAAGAAGAACCAGAAGAAAAGGAGGATAAAAGAGAGAAAGGCAGACTGGGCTGTAATGACGGGGGGAGATGTGGAGCTGGAGTGAGCAGCACTGAGGACAGTGGATGAAGTCCATTGGAGAGACGCAGTGAGCAGAGGTTGAGTACAGAGAGTGGGGGAAGAGGCTCCATTGGAGAGACGCTGTGAGCAGAGGCTGAGTACAGAGAGTGGGGGAAGAGGCTCCATTGGAGAGACGCAGTGAGCAGAGGCTGAGTACAGAGAGTGGGGGAAGAGGCTCCATTGGAGAGATGCAGTGAGCAGAGGTTGAGTACAGAGAGTGGGGGAAGAGGCTCCATTGGAGAGATGCAGTGAGCAGAGATTGAGTACAGAGAGTGGGGGAAGAGGCTCCATTGGAGAGATGCAGTGAGCAGAGGCTGAGTACAGAGAGTGGGGGAAGAGGCTCCATTGGAGAGATGCAGTGAGCAGAGGCTGAGTACAGAGAGTGGGGGAAGAGGCTCCATTGGAGAGATGCAGTGAGCAGAGATTGAGTACAGAGAGTGGGGGAAGAGGCTCCATTGGAGAGATGCAGTGAGCAGAGGCTGAGTACAGAGAGTGGGGGAAGAGGCTCCATTGGAGAGATGCAGTGAGCAGAGGCTGAGTACAGAGAGTGGGGGAAGAGGCTCCATTGGAGAGATGCAGTGAGCAGAGGCTGAGTACAGAGAGTGGGGGAAGAGGCTCCATTGGAGAGATGCAGTGAGCAGAGGTTGAGTACAGAGAGTGGGGGAAGAGGCTCCATTGGAGAGACGCAGTGAGCAGAGGTTGAGTACAGAGAGTGGGGGAAGAGGCTCCATTGGAGAGATGCAGTGAGCAGAGGCTGAGTACAGAGAGTGGGGGAAGAGGCTCCATTGGAGAGATGCAGTGAGCAGAGGCTGAGTACAGAGAGTGGGGGAAGAGGCTCCATTGGAGAGACGCAGTGAGCAGAGGCTGAGTACAGAGAGTGGGGGAAGAGGCTCCATTGGAGAGATGCAGTGAGCAGAGGTTGAGTACAGAGAGTGGGGGAAGAGGCTCCATTGGAGAGACGCAGTGAGCAGAGGCTGAGTACAGAGAGTGGGGGAAGAGGCTCCATTGGAGAGACGCTGTGAGCAGAGACTGAGTACAGAGAGTGGGGGAAGAGGCTCCATTGGAGAGATGCAGTGAGCAGAGGCTGAGTACAGAGAGTGGGGGAAGAGGCTCCATTGGAGAGATGCAGTGAGCAGAGAGTGGGGGAAGAGGCTCAGGCACACAGAGAAAGAAAGAAAGAGGGATGTTTGCTCCTTCCATTTTTTCTCTCTCATTCTCTAGGATAAGAAGAGGGTGATTATGCCACTGACTTGAGCTGCAGAACAAATCACATTTACTGAGAGACTGACACAAGCATGAAAGAGGGGAGAGAGGAGGAATGCAGAAATAGATAGAAAGAGCAAGAGGAAAAGAGGACGGGGCAGTAAGGACCGCAGAGGAGTATGGACACACGGAGACAGAAGAAAGGGTGGGAGTGTAAGGTCAAAAAATAACAGTATGAGGAAGACTGTGGGGGAGAGAGGCTGAGAAACGAGGGAGTGCAGGAAAAGAGGATTACTGGAGGGAGAGAGAGAGCGTAGGTGTGAAGGAGGAAAAGAATGAGATTATAGGAGGAAAAAAGAAGGCATAGGGGATAGAGAATTCAGAGACTGATAGAGAAATGGAACAAGGATCGAGGAATAACCGATGAGAGAGAGAGAGAGCTGGGGTAGTAGGACAGAGGGAGAGAATAAGGGAGCTTGAGATTAAGAAGAATAGAGGGATGGGAAGAGCGACAGAATGAGGTAATGAGAAAAGGAGATAGAGCAAGATTTGTAAAGGATTATGTTTTATTTATAGTTAGCATTTTTTTTTACCGGACTTGATTGGCAGTGTACAAGATTCCTTGGAGAGACAGAATTTTAATTTTAGACTTGAGAAAGGGAAGAGAGAAAAAGAGGAAAACAAAATTTCCTGTCAGCATTTTCAGAGGATCTGTTCCTTTTTAAAAATAAAAAAATAAAAACTTTTAACCCGAAGCTAATGCATGGACTAACATATACAGAGGGGGTGGCGGAGGGGGGAAGGCAAGAGAGACTATAAAGTTGAGAGAAAAAAGTTGAAAGACAAAAAGGCTAGAGGCAGAGTTATAGAGGTAAACTGGATAGGGAATATAGGTAAGGACATGGTATGGATTGAGGATGGAAACGAGCCGGATTTCGGTGAGAAATATATTGAACGAGAACACAAAAAAGGGAAAGGTGAAAATGCACGCGGACAGTTGTTTCAAGAGAGCGGGGTTGTTTGTGCGTCGCGCCATTTGTTTGCTGAGGATGCGTATTTGCGGTTGAGCGTTGCTCATTAACTATTTCCCTGCGTTCTGGTAAATCGTAGTTTTCGGAAACCAGGGCGGCTTGTGGATGCCTTTGAGGATTCCTCTTCTAGACATATTGCGGGTTGCTAATTCTGAGCGCTGAGGCAGCCTTCACAATTTATCGCGGTGAATCGTGGTTCACTTGGCCGCTGCCCAAACCATCTAATTCAAGCTATCTCGCTTTACTATAACTCACCGTTTCCCTGGAACCATTAGACTTCGCAGATAAAGCATTGTATATTTATTTGTATATGCGTTTATTTATTTATTTTTCTTGAATTTGAAGTTATTGTTGGTCCATGTAACGCTTGGCCCCCCGTAAATAAAGACACTTCTTCAACCTCGATTGATTACGAGAAGGTATCACACTGCAGCGCCACAACGCCACCACATGGGCATCGTCGTTACTGCATCCTTGGGTTCCAAGTTCTTTTTCTGGTTTTTATCTATTTTTCATACCGTAAGTAGGCTACTGTGGGACAGTATCGATCCCATCGTCCTGGCTCGTAATGTAATTTGGTGCTTGTTGAGTGTATTATTGTAGGTTGATTTTAATGGGTCAGGATTAATACTTATGCAGCTGGTCTGTTTTTCTTTCGCCATTATATTGATAGGCTATTCACGACTCGGCGTAGGACTGCAAGGTGCTACTACGTCCGCTGCGAACGCTATCACAAGCCTCCGCATACTGCAGCTGGGCTTTGAATACAGCTGGTTGATTCCCCATGACTATTCTGAATGATGCCATTGAACACGGTGTAGCACGGGTGGCATTTACACTCCTATTGTGGTGCTGGCCCTGCGTCACTCCAGATTTTTCCAGTAGCGGTGTCATCGGCACTGTTCACTTCCTGCCCGTCTCCAAACTCAGGTCCCCATTGGCTGGCTTTCGCCTTGCATCCGCGTCACCCCGCCCACCCCTGCTTTGTTTGTGTTGTTCTGGCCTCATCAGGCCAATTTACATCAAGAGCCCGCAGCTGGCGAACTCTGAAGTGGATTAAATGGCTGCTCAATTAGCCCTATTTTCACCTCGCAATTGAATCCATTCAGCTACTCCGACTGGAACGGTCTCCGCTTGAATAAGTACTAGTTTTGATGCATCTGAGATTGCTAGCCAGTGGTAGGCTAGCTTGGATTCTTTTGATATAGTCATGCTATTACAATGCGTGTCCTTAAAACAAAGGCACATAAAACTGCGAGCTCCGCAGAATAATAACTGAATAATAACAGTCATTATACTAATAATTAGTACGGGGATAGCATTGCAGATATGAATCACAATATTGATGAAGAGAATAGGATTAATAATGGCCACACTTATGATCATGATTGTCTGGAATTTTAGTGTGTGCTCCTTTTTCTCCCCCCACCCGCCCATTCTAGCTCCATACCGATTCTGTCAGAGTTTTATTAACCGTCTTCCATCTCTTAGCTGGACTATGAAGCGCAGTCTGTCAGGTATCAGGAGAGATAAAAATGGGCTGAAATTTAATTTAGATGAAGTTAGATTAGAGACCAGCTCAGTATGTGATAAAGAAACCACTGCCCTTAAAATCTCTGTCCTGTCCCTCCGTCTTAATCCCACAGATCTCTCTCTCTCTCTCTCTCTCTCTCTCTCTCTCTCTCTCTCTCATATGCAGGCCTTTTTTCACAGTTTTGTTTTTCACTGTTGCGCTCCACAGGATTGGGGCCTCAGTTGTAACTCTGCCCTTCTGTCTGTTTGGAGGACGAGAGAGTGTGTGCTGTTCTCAAACCAGTTTCCCACCTCACCTTACTGTCTGTGGCCAGACTATTAGGGTTGAGCTTACTCTCTGTTTTAGCTTCGGGAGCCGCGAGAGGCTAATGCCTAGGCTAGCGTGTCACGTTTGAACTTATTTTTCCCCGGTGGTGTGGAACGAACCCACACCTGTAGTGTTTCAAGGGGACAGAGCTCAGGACCTGTCAACAGATGAGTGATCAACCCCCCGCCCCCCCCCCCCCCTCTCTCTCTCTCTCTACCCTACAGCTCGGTGTCAGGCAGTGCAGGCAGAGAACGTGACGGTGCTGGAGGGGGGGACGGCGCAGATCTCCTGCCGGCTGCAGAACTATGACGGCTCCATCGTTGTCATCCAGAACCCCCGCAGGCAGACGCTCTTCTTCAACGGCACTAGAGGTCAGTTTCGGGGGGTGCGAGGGAGCATCGAGTTCCAGTGATGAAACCCTCAAAGCGGATTCCTCTGGCAGGATGTGTTCTGCTCTCTGTGTGGCCAAGCAAAGGGACGCAATGCGATTGTGAGCCAAAACCCCCCAAAAAAATGGTGCCGTCAAGAGGCAGCCACTGTAGAGATGCCACTCAATCACTGGGTATTTATGAGCTCAGCTAAAGTGGACCCGCCTTCCAGGCCTGCGGAATCCACCGACGGGTAGATTTATGCTCCGCAAACCCCCATAATGGGGTGGGCCACAGCAAACTGTCACTCAGCCGCTCGTGCGAGCCAATAAAAAAGACCTCGCTCTCCATAGGGAAACGCTCATTCAAATCAGCCGGTCGCTGATAACATGTGACAGCTCCCAAAGCCTCGCTCTTCTATCACTAGTAAAAAGAGGCGCCTAATCTAGGAAAACTCTCAGGCGTAGTACACCAGGGAATCTCTGCGGGAGTCCGCATCAGAGAGAGCCAAGATGAGATTTATTTACTGTCCCTCCACTTCAATCTAAGACACAATTTTTGAAAACCGAATTCAGTCAATTGCTGTCATTTGAAGCAGCGTGTTTAGCTGATAACATCTACATTTTCGGTATACAATGATAAGCACTGGGAATCACTTGGGGGTATTGTGCCCAGCTAACAAACTTTTTAGTTAATAGTTTAGCTGTTTTTACTGAAGTGTATTTTTGGACTGCTGAACACTCATACATATTTGGACTTGAACCCTCAGAATCAATGAGTCTAACTCCTGATTCCATTCCAATGAAGCCCATCGACAGGTGAAGACGTAACAGTGGCACAAGCTGTGTCATTTAACTGCCATTTCTCAAAGAAAAAGAAAAGTAATTTGAACATCTTGTCAGCAAGTGTTTTTTGTCAGGAACATTTTCTCACATTTCAAGCATCACACCGGTTGTATGGCAGGCCCACGCGCACACACAAACACACACACATACGCACACGCACATGCACACACACGCACCCGCTCTCTCTCTCACACAATCTGTTGCGTTTTTGGACATAATGAATTGTGATGAGGGAAATTGTAGAAGGGTACAGTGATTCTACCTGTGCGTAGATGAACAGAAAGAAAGAGACTCGTGGTGAGTGAGGAGGCCTCGCAGGAAGTCGATACAAAGTGAGTTTGGGGAATTTTTCAGACAATGCCAATCGAGCTTCTGTCAGAAAATGACAGTTATCATCATTATTGGTTATTGTTATTTTTTGACCATCGACTTTTTTTTGTTTTTCTCTCACTACAGAAGGAGAGTAATTTTCTCCTCCGCCTGCTCCCCCCTCTCTTGGTACAGTGTTACAGCTCGGGAGGGTGATCGTTTAGCCAAAACGCTGGAATTAACCCAACCTCCCTTCTTCCCTCTGTTCTTTCCCTCTCTCCATTTTTCTCCTAAACCATTGCTTCTTTGGTCTTTTTTCTTTCTTTCTTTCCCTTTTTCTGCATCCCTTCGCTATTTTTTACGACTCACCCCCCCCCCCCCCCCCCCATTCTGGCCTTTCCTCCCAACCCCCCCCCCCCCCCCCTCTCATCTCCCCCCTCCCCGCTGCCACCTCTTATTCCTCCACTTCAAACGTCCTTCATGCTCTCTCCCCATTTTCTCCTTTATTGATCTTTCTGTTTGTTCTGTCTTCCCTTCTTTTTCCACATCTCTCTACCTCCCTCTGTCCCCTCCCTTCCCCTCTCTTGCTTCACACTCCGTCTCCCTCCTTCCCTCTCTCCCTCTCTCTTTTCTTCCCTCTCTTCCTCTGTCTCTCCCTCCTTCCCTCTCTTCCTCTGTCCCCTCCCTTCCCCTCTCTTACTTCACACTCTGTCTCCATCTTTCCCTCTCTTCCTCCGTCTCCCTCCTTCCCTCTCTTCCTCTCTCCCTCCTCTTCCTCTGTCTGTCCCTCGCTACATTCACTGCCCATTTCCCTCTGTGGCCCCTTCCCTTTCTCTCTCTTTCCTTTTCTCCCTCCCTCTCTTTTCTGGCTGCTGTCTCTATCCCTCTTGCTTTATTTCACCTTCTCTCCTTAAATCAATCCCTTTATCCCTCCCTTCCTCCTCCTCTCTATCTTTCCCTGCCTCTCTCTGTCTCTCCCTCTTTCCTTCTCTCCTTTCCTGCCTCTCTCTGTCTCTCCCTCTTTCCTTCTCTCCTTTCCTGCCTCTCTCTGTCTCTCCCTCTCTCTCTTTTTTCTTCCCTCTCTCTGTCATTTCCTCTCTCCTTCTCTTCTTCCCTCCCTCTCTCTCTCCCTCTTCTTCTCTCCTTCGCTGCCTCTCTCTCTCTCCTCTCTCTTTCTCTCCCTCCCTCACTCTATCTGTGTCTCCCTCTCTCCTTCTCTCCTTTCCTCCCTCTCTCTGTCTCTCCCTTTCTCCTTCCCTCCCTCTCTACCTCTCTCCCTCTCAGCTCTGAAAGATGACCGTTTCCAGATGGTTCTCTTCACTCCCCGGCTCGTGCGCATCACCCTCAGCAACGTCAGCGTGTGGGACGAGGGTGGCTACTTCTGCCAGCTCTACACGGACGACACGCACCACCAGGTGGCCACGCTGTCCGTCAGCGTGCCCCCTGAAGTGCCCACCGTGGAGGTGAAGACAGAGGCAGTGGAGGGGGGCGAGGTGGAGCTGGCCTGCATATCGCCACGCAGCAAGCCTCCTGCCACGCTCCGATGGATGCGCGACCGCCGTGAGATCCAAGGTGCTCCGCCCTGCCCCGCCCTGCCCTTCACGTCTGTCTATCCATCCATCCATCCATCCATCCATCCATCCATCCATCCATCGTTCTCCCTCTCTTTCGTCCATGCTATTCTGTCTCAGCCCAAAGGAATGCTCCTTTGACGTGATGAGGTTGCACAAGTATAGGTCGTGTGCGCGGGAACGGCGGTACCGCATGAATTAAATATGGTGTGACATTAAAGGTTACGTGCAGATCCTGACTGATAGAGGCGCGCTGTAATTAAGACGCTATCTCTCCCGCCTCCTCCTCCTTCCATCTCCCTCCTTTGTCTCTGCACGTAGTTTGGCTGTTGTGTTTTAAACTCAGCATGGAGTCATGTCAAAAAAAGTTTGTGATAAAGCCTTGCAGTGAAATAAATCTGTTTCACACTCACATTCCTCTCTTCTCCCTCCTTTCTCTGTCTTTCTCTCTCTCCCTCCACCCCTCAGGGGTGGTGTCACAGCAGGACTACGGGAAGACGTACAGTGTTTCCAACACCATCCGTTTCCCGGTGGAGCGGAGGGACAATGGTGCTCCAATCAGCTGCGAGGCTTCCCACCCAGCCCTGGGGACGCAGAAGAGAGTTCGGCACTACCGGCTGGATGTGCACTGTGAGCACAATGTCCTCACACACCACAGAATTACTCTACCACTATAAGCAGATGTGCACTGTGAGCACAGTGTCCTCACACACCACAGAATTACTATAACACTATAAGCAGATGTGCACTGTGAGCACAATGTCCTCACACACCACAGAATTACTCTAACACTATAAGCAGATGTGCACTGTGAGCACAATGTCCTCACACACCACAGAATTACTCTACCACTATAAGCAGATGTGCACTGTGAGCACAATGTCCTCACACACCACAGAATTACTCTACCACTATAAGCAGATGTGCACTGTGAGCACAATGTCCTCACACACCACAGAATTACTCTACCACTATAAGCAGATGTGCACTGTGAGCACAATGTCCTCACACACCACATAATTACTCTACCACTATAAGCAGATGTGCACTGTGAGCACAATGTCCTCACACACCACAGAATTACTCTACCACTATAAGCAGATGTGCACTGTGAGCAGTGTCCTCACACACCACAGAATTACTCTACCACTATAAGCAGATGTGCACTGTGAGCACAGTGTCCTCATACACCACAGAATTACTCTACCACTATAAGCAGATGTTCACTGTGAGCACAGTGTCCTCATACACCACAGAATTACTCTAACACTATAAGCAGATGTGCACTGTGAGCACAGTGTCCTCATACACCACAGAATTACTCTAACACTATAAGCAGATGTGCACTGTGAGCGTGGTGTCCTCACACACCACAGAATTACTCTAACACTATAAGCAGATGTGCACTGTGAGCACAGTGTCCTCACACACCACAGAATTACTCTAACACTATAAGCAGATGTGCACTGTGAGCAGTGTCCTCACACACCACAGAGTTGGTGCAGTAGCACACAGCAGATCAGAGGTTCAAGCCCTGGTCCTATGGCCGGTGCCTTGAGGAAGCTGCCATTGTGCGGCCACTTCCAGGGTGGGGGGAGGGACTCGTGGGAGAGAATTGTCGCATGCAAAGCGGCCCCGGGTGAGTTGGAACCACAGTCAGGAGCTTGGAGGAGTCGCACCCTGAAGAAGACGTGGCGTCCTCCATCCTACTACCGGCTGACGGAGTTGTGTAGCGGCAAATTCTCAA
>CM040406.1:79113942-79171834 GCA_022702515.1 Ilyophis sp. 1 JC-2022
TCTTACTGATCCTGGATCAGGGGCGGGAGAGCGGGGCCTGTGAGCGCCTTTATATCTCTTACTGTTTCTGGATCAGGGACGGGAGAGCGGGGCCTGTGAGTGCCTTTATATCTCATACTGATCCTGGATCAGGG
Source organism: Ilyophis sp. 1 JC-2022 (assembly GCA_022702515.1). NCBI lineage: Eukaryota > Metazoa > Chordata > Actinopteri > Anguilliformes > Synaphobranchidae > Ilyophis > Ilyophis sp. 1 JC-2022. The sequence continues at coordinate 79,114,077 of CM040406.1, forward strand.
GTGGGAGAGCGGGGCCTGTGAGCGCCTTTATATCTCTTACTGTTTCTGGATCAGGGACGGGAGAGCGGGGCCTGTGAGCGCCTTTATTTCTCTTACTGTCTCTGGATCAGGGGTGGGAGAGCGGGGCCTGTGAGCGCCTTTATATCTCTTACTGTTTCTGGATCAGGGGCGGGAGAGCGGGCCTGTGAGCATCTTTATTTCTCTTACTGATCCTGGATCAGGGGCGGGAGAGCGGGGCCTGTGAGCGCCTTTATATCTCTTACTGTTTCTGGATCAGGGACGGGAGAGCGGGGCCTGTGAGCGCCTTTATATCTCATACTGATCCTGGATCAGGGGTGGGAGAGCGGGGCCTGTGAGCGCCTTTATATCTCTTACTGTTTCTGGATCAGGGACGGGAGAGCGGGGCCTGTGAGCGCCTTTATTTCTCTTACTGTTTCTGGATCAGGGACGGGAGAGCGGGGCCTGTGAGCGCCTTTATATCTCTTACTGTTTCTGGATCAGGGACGGGAGAGCGGGGCCTGTGAGCGCCTTTATTTCTCTTACTGTCTCTGGATCAGGGGAGGGAGAGCGGGGCCTGTGAGCGCCTTTATATCTCTTACTGTTTCTGGATCAGGGACGGGAGAGCGGGGCCTGTGAGCGCCTTTATTTCTCTTACTGTCCTTGGATCAGGGGCAAGAGAGCGTGGCCTGTGAGCGCCTTTATTTCTCTTACTGTCTCTGGATCAGGGGCGGGAGACGCAGACGGGCCCTGTACGAATCACGGAACGCCGATAGCTCTTCTAGGGGCCTCACTGAGCGGAGGAATTGATTAAGTGTTCCTCGATACCGCCGAGTCCCCCGGCGCCGCGGCCGAGCCCCACACCCCCGGCGAGCCCCGGCCGCACCACGGCAACGATCTCTCGAGCCGCCGTTCGGCGGACATTAATCAGCGGTGAAGTGACGCGGGCTTTTGTGTGGCGGGTGTGTTTATCGGTGGGTCTGTTTGTCTTGGGCCGCTGCTGGGCCACGCATGGGCAGGATTTAATTAAAAGCTTCCCCTCGGGTCGGATTAGTCGCTCAGATGATGCCGGATTGTAATTCGTCCAGAGCGGATGAGGTGTGGATGTCACAGCCAGCGGGCGGGCGGGATCTGTCCGCCTCCGTCCGTCTTCTCGGCAGGCCACAGTGTGGATTCCCGATGAATCCCTCTCATCTCGTTCTTCTTTTCTTTCTGCCCATCTTCCTTGCCCTCTCTCCGCTTGTCTTTTCTCTCCCTCTTTTGTTTTTCTGTTCCTCTCTTCCACCCGCTCTCCGTCTCCCGTTTGTCCGTTTCTTTTCCTCCTCCCGCTGTCTCCCTGGTTTTCGGCCCTTTCTCTGACACACTCTGTCTTGCACACGCCTTACTTTTTCTCCCTCCGTTTTGTTTATGCTTTCCTGTCTCTTTTCTCATCCCTTCATTTTTCCCCTTCTCTTCCTCCCTCTCTTTCTTCCCCCTCTTTCTATCTACCTCATTCTCTTTGTTACTCTCCCTCTCTGTGCCTTTCTCTCTCTGTTCTTCCTCTCTACCGTCTCTTTCTTTCTCTCCCTCTCTCTGCCCCCCCCCCTCCCCTTCTCAAATTAAAATTCAAATAAGCTTTATTGGCATGGCAAGGGTACATTAACATTGCCAAAGCATTTAACTGACATAACAAATAGATCAGCAATAGCACATTTAACTACAGTAAACACACACACACACACACACTTAAGAAAGAAATTAAATTCTACATCTACAAGTCAAACACAAGAAATTAGTCATGTGACATGACTGACACTGTCCCTCATTTTGTGGCAAGTGGCAAGGTGCTGTGCTGTGCTGTGCTGTGCTGACAAAGCCACACAGTCCCTCTTCTCCCCCAACAGGAATGGCAGCCTCTCTACCTCTGAAAGCATCTCAAATTCAGGGCAAATGTATTTTATTTTAAAGAGGTATTGTGTTTTTTCCTCACTGTATTTATCACATTGTGTGAGGAAATGAAGCTCTGTCTCCACCTCTTGAATATGACGTAGTGAGCACAACCTGTTCTTTCTGGGCAGCCATGTCAGCCAGTGTCTACCGGTCTCAATGGCCAGGTTGTGCTCACTGAGTCTATGTTTTGTCAATATTTTTCTTGTTTTCATGTTTTTCGCTGTGGTCAGATAATCTGCCACAGTCTATTCTCTTTTTAGGGCCCGATAGAACTCTAATTTGTTTTGTGTTTTTGTTTGTGTGTCCCAATAAGTTATGTAGTCTTCTTTATGTTTTGCTATAATTTGGTTGACTCTAATTGTCTCTCTCTTTCTCTTTCTCCTCTCTCTCTGTAGCCCACGGAACGCGCAGTGGTCCAGGGTGAACGACACGCTCCCGGAGCGTGCTGAGACCACAGGCCCCACCCTGACAGTGTCGCGGCTCAGCCAGGCTCACAACGGGACCTACCTCTGCCAGGCGCACAACAACTACGGCCGGGCTGCCGACCACTACACCCTGCTGGTGTACGGTGAGAGACCGCAGCCATTTCACACTGCCTGATCGATCCACTCCCATTTCACTGTGCCACCGGTAACGTGCCTCTTCCGCAAAACAGCTTTTGAAATAGCTTTTGCTAACTTTCAGCACCGAGGTGCCAAGGATACATTCCAAACAAACAGACAAGCTCATCAGACAAGCTCTTCAACTCTGCTATGCTAACACATGCCGAACAAACATATAATTTCAAGAGGATTCTTCTTCAGTTTGTCAGCAGTTGTCCGTTTGTAAAACCCGGAACTGCTACTTTTGGGTAAACCCAACCGACCCTGTATTTAAAAACCTGTTTCTCGTTTTCAAGAGACAAAGTGATTGATTGCTCAAGTGCCGCGGCTCTCTTCGTGGGCAGCCCCCTGGTGGTGAATCCATGCTGGTGCGGTAATTTTCATCAGTGTTGGGGACTGGCAGAGGTGCAGGTGTTCTTTTTTTCTGGAGAAAGTGGGTTGTTAGGCGCAGCCCAATCAGCAATATCAACTGCGAGCATCAAAATGTATTTGTGAGTAGGTCCCCTTTGGGGGAACAGTGGGTGGGAACGTTTCCTCTCCCTGGCATATACAAGGGACGTGTGTCCGGCTCCGGGAATACTATCCTCGCCAAATCTGTGGCCTCCTATCCTCCTATTTTCCCGTGAGGGTGGTCTCCCCCACCCTGTCCGGCCGAGGGTAGGTGGCGGGTTAACGCGTGGGCTCAAGCCTGTCAGTGACAAATTAGTCGCACCCGCCGCCCGAATCCCCTGGTGCATTGTGGGGAGAGCGAAGCAGCTGTTGTGGGGAGGCAGCCAGAGTCTGGCGACGATGAGTCAGCTGGAATGATACTTCTGTGACATCACAAACAAATGGATTTCCTCCCCAACTATTTCTCGCACGCTGTCAGTTAGTATTTTTTGTTATCGCCAATATGACCACATGGCATGAAATCTGGGTGTCGAAGATGCTTTTGTAGTGTGACTTTGATAGAGACGGTTTATCTAGCTATCAGAACTAGGGGTTGGTTTTCTTTTGAGAGCGTGGCGTCGGTCGGCCGTGATGTATCGATACACGGTTGTTTTTTTTTGTTTTGTTTTTTGTGGTGCGCAGGGGTGGAATTTGGCATGCCTATTTGATTCTGCACGCGCCCAAGACGTTTTTTCCCTTCTTTTTCGCCACTCGCGAAGAGAAGAGCGGTGATTGAGCTGAATGTTTTGATTGTCTCCAAGGGCCCTGCAGACGCGCTTATGCAATTGAAAAGCAATTCGGCGCGGCGATGGATCGAGCTGCCACTGAACCCCATTAGAATTGAATTGTTGCGAGGGTGTGAGGAAGAGGCGGAGGGGGAGGGAAAATGAAAAGATGGAGAGATGGAGAGATGGATCGGGGAAAGCGAGATGGTTATGCTCTTGGGAAAGACGAGCAATGTCTTCGTGTTAATGAGCTGTGGTACTAATTGGAAGAAGCAACACAGTCCCTTAATTAATGAAGTGAGACTGAAGATAGAGGATGTGGGAAATCAGAGATGCTATTCATACATATTTTGAAACTGGAGGTGGGGGACTTTTTGTTTCTTACGACGCGAGGCCACGCGCGCTTCTTCTCCGAGCAGGCTTCGGGTGATACTTTGTCATGTCTTCACTTAACTGCCTACTGTCACCTAACATCTGTATTTACAAGAGGGAGGAAATGCAAATTGGCGCGGAGAAGGATGGGAGGGGAGTGAGAGAGGGATTGAGATTCCGCGAGAGGAGAAGGAGAAGGAGGAGGGGGGGGGGGGGGGGGGCAATAACGAGGCGTCATCAGTTAAAAGGCTCTTTAACAATGCCCCGCCATTTGCTGGGCGGAGTTTTTTTAGGGCCGCGCTGCATTAATCAGTGTCCAATTAATGATCCTCCGCCTCTTCGCCATTAATCCCTTTCCCTTACGTGAACCTGAGGAATCTGAGAGACACACACGCACAGGCCCGCTTAACGCCTGGGCCGGATAATGAGAGAGGGAGGGAGGGAGGGAGGACAGCCGACGGAGGGATGGGAGGAGGATAAGTACAGGGTGAGAGATGATATGATGACAAGAGGAGGACTAGTACCAGCCCTGTGAGACAGAGTGAGAGTGAGACAGAGTGAGAGTGAGACAGAGAGAGAGAAATGGGTTGATTTTAGGAAGGCACAGATGGGGGTTTTGAGAAGGGTGGGAGTAAGCGATGAGAGACTAAACAGACTTGGGGAAAGGAGGTTGAAGTTTCTGGTGAGTATGTCCAACTGTGGGAAGAGACGATGGGAATCTGCTGCTCTCTACTGGTTGAAAGCTGACACTGCACGTGTCCCAATGGCTCACCAACAGACTCTGGTCTGGGTAGCTGTTATAACTCATATTCACTCACTCCTACGTTTTCACACACACACACACACACACACACACACTGACATTTGGTCCAGGCAGAACCGAAACCAGCTGTCAAATTCTCCTAAGCATCTTATGAGTGTTATTAACCCATTCATTCAACGGTGTCTCCCACTCACCAGCAGCATTGTCTTTAATGCATTGCCTCACTCTTCTGCCCCTGTAGTCCTGCAGTAGAATTTAGTCCCATTGCATGTCTGTCTAACATTGTCTCTCTCCCATAGAGAATGTGTCTGTCGTAGAGAACGTGTCTGTCATTCCCGCGGCCCCTCCCACCTCCCATACTGCCACCTCAGTCCCAACCTCCCTAACCCCAATCGATGCCCTGGACCCCAGAGGTAAACAACCCGCTCTCTTTTCAAACCCGCCTCTTTTCTCCCTTTTTTTCCCCCTCTGCTGTCAATCACTGCGTTGGCTGGGCGACCCTGGCATCGGCCCCGCTCCTCGATCTGCGTGCCGTTCTCCCTCCCTCCCTCCCTCCCTCCCTTTGTCTGCAATGACCTTCCCCTCTCCTGCCCTTTTCAGTCTCTCAGTCCACTGCTAATGCAATGTACTGTCCCGTCAGCTGGTTTCTGTCAGCCCCTCTCTCCTCATAGCGACGTTTCTGTATTAATGTGCTGCAGCGTCTCTTTCACTAAGTCTGCACGACGGCGTGTGCTGTACATTACAACATTATACTCCGCATAACAAGCGTATAACTCCGCTCAGGACATTTTTTATCACACTCCAGCAGTTATCATAGTCAATTTGTTTTTTTTTAAAGTGAATTTATGGTGGCAGGCCCACGCACGAGCTTGCAATAATAAACGGTAAGGAGGGGGGGGAAAAAGGGAATAGCACACGATACGCATTTGTTTCGCGGTCTTTCGTAGCACCAGAGAAAGCCGCCTCGTGTACGTTAGGTCAGGGGGGAGTGTCTGTTGCGCCAGGTGGGAACGTGTATTTGCGCATGTTGAATAGAAGTAGGGCCTTTTGTCCTGGAGGCGCGGAGCGGAGCGCACGTTCCTCCCCTGGCGGTTTGGCGGCTAGGCGGCAGACACCTGCTGGGTTTCTAAAGGCACCGACTCACGAAATGTCAAGGAAAAGAGGGCCTTGGAGGCGGCAGAGTCCCTGCGCCCCGTCAGTCTCTAAACGCTCAGCCGTCGGCACTCTGAGATCACAGCGGGCGCCGCTATGTTCATTTTTCATGTCTCCTCATGAAATATTACTGAACAGACCTTGAATCTCCATCTCGGCCTGCCTCTCGATCTCTGTCTTTTCTCTCTCTCTTTCTCCGTCTCTTTCCCTTTCTCCTCTGCCCCTCCTCTCTTCCCTCTTTCTGAGCACAAAGAATGCATCAGTCCTGTTTTATTGTACTCTATGTAGACTGTGTTAGCCTCCCTGTCCACACCTTTTCTCTCATGTCATATTCATGTACGCAATTGACGGTGTAAGTTCTGCATTTCCCATAGTTCATATGTATTTATTACAGCTGTCCATTCTGTCATGACGTGAAACTTGTGCCCGACCTTCAGATATCTTAATTCAGTTACTGTCGTGCTGTAAGACCCCCCCCCCCTCCACGACGCAGCTTCCACTTGTTCCCAAAGGGTGGGGGGGTGGGGGGTTTGCACTGTACTAACCCCCTATGTCTCCACCTCAGATCCCGGGGCGGTGGTGGACCCCCACAGTGCAGTACCCTATGCTGTGATAGGGGTCATCCTCGCGCTTCTGGTCTTCACCATCATCTGCGTGCTCATCGTCACCATCTGGTGCTCCGTCAGGCAGAAAGGTGAGGAACGTTTTACCCCTACTCCAATGGGGTCTGCAACTCGTGAAGGCTGGGAGATGTATGGAAAAGTCAGTCACTTCAATAAAGAATATTGGATTCGGATTTGGATTTGAAATTGGATTTGAATTTGAGAAAGCCAGAAGAAGAGGAGGATGTGCACTGTAGTTCGGGGCCAGGGACAGAGAGGGGAATGTTGGGAATGATTTATTTCCTTGAGTCAGACCCCTGTAGAAAGGTGGGAGAAAGAGGCCGGACGATTTTGTTTATGGCCTTTCAGTTTGCTGTGTTATATTCTGTCTATAAAAGCCTCCATCCCTTCTGCATCCTTTTAAGAGGCTTTGCAACCTTGGAGCCTGCCCTTCCTGCCAATAAAGGATTCTGCAATTACTATTTTAAAGCTACTGAGGGGGAGAGAGCAAGGCAGAGAGGCCGTGAGTGAGCGTGTCAATCAAAAGTGTGAGACAGGTAGTGAGCACATTGACAGCCAGTCACAGTAAAACAGTCACGGTACATCACCTCTCTGCCCGCCTCTCTAACACTCTGGCTCTTCGTTTGCCAGGCTCCTACCTGACCCACGAGGCCAGTGGCCTGGACGAGCACGGGGAGGTCCAAGAAGCTTTTCTCAACGGCAGCGACTCCAGGGAGGGCAAGAAGGAGTATTTACTGTAGCGCCCTCTGCTGGCAGCCTCGTCAACTGCGGCTGTACAGCGGCATTCTCCACACTGCACACACACTGCAAGACTGTCAAAAGGGAAAGATGATCCACCTATCACAATTGTGCCATACATGGGAAGGGATTCAGGCGTAGTGACAGCATGAGGGAGAGAGGGGCTGTTTTTTTGTGTGTTTTTTTTTTTATGAAGGAGAGAAAGAAGAAAAAGGAGGAAAACAATCCCACCCCGTGCACTGTGCTTAGCCAACTGAGACCGACTGAGAGAAAAAATGTTTGAGTCCTGCACCCAGAGAGAACTGCTTAGTCAGAACACATCACACAGTCCACAGCCTGCCAAAATAGAGGAAGATAGCAGGATGGCAGGGCTATAGGGTGGAATTGGAGTGGCGCTTGGGGGGGTGCATTGTGAGCTATTGAATGACATCAGAAAATTTAAATACTTAAATTGTCAAAAGCCTCTCAGCCAATAAGAAGACAAAACCCACATACAGTATATCATCTTGCCAATAAAACAGAGTGCCACACAGACGACTCATTAAGCGTACGTATACATGTAAATATAAGGCCTCCCTATATATTTATATTAAATAATCCATATCCCGGGCAAGCCTTGCAGGTGTGAGGTTCTCACTCTATTCTCTCTCAGTCCGTTCCTCTGTCATTATTTGTACTACTGAAGTATTCTCTCTTTCAATTTTCTTTCTGTCCCTTGTAATCTCTCTCCCATTGTTTGCTAATAGTTGAGGGATTATATTGTCTCTACTCGTGAGAGAACGGGGGAAAAGGGCATGACACACTGATGGTTGTTAAAGAGGACAGATTATTTTAAATTCTATTTAGGGCTTGAATGAGCATAACACTGAGAGAATGGAGAAACTGGAAGAACAAGATCTTGGGGGGGAAAAAAGACAGACAAAAGGTTGTTTTCCGAGTGCTACAATACAGACAAAATACAATTACACAATGATACATATCTCTGAACTCAAATGTTATTTGTATAAAAAAAAAGATGACAAGAACATGAAATGAATCTTTTAAAAAAAAAAAACGACAAAAAATATTTACTTTGGAACGTATTATGAAGCGATGTTACTATACTAACACAGAATATCAGAATATTAGCCTAGCGGCGCAAAGCCGGAAAAAATACTGTTAAGTGATCTTTGAAAAAAAAGAAAATGGAAAAAAAAATCATTTCATTTTGTCATTATGAAATACCTGATGTCTTATTGGTTTTTATTAATTATAATTATTATTTTGACTATTACGATTGTTGTTACTGTTATTATTATTGTTATTATTATTATTATTATTGTAATTGTTATTAATTGTATACACTTCCCATGTTTGTTTTTTCTGTAGAAACTGCTGTCCCTCCTTTCTCTCTCTCTCTTGCTTTCCTCTCCTCTTTTTCTTCCTGTTTCTATCCTTGTCTATCCTCTGTGATGGTCTGTGTCTGTCTCTTCCGCTCTGTCTTTTGCTCTCCTCTTTATTTGTAGTCCTCGCGTCGCTGTTGATAATAGCTAACTGTATTTCTTTATAGGGGAAAGATACAAAGCACGACAAAATAAAAAAGACTTTAAAAATAAGCGGCGAGCGAGTGAGGCGGCAGTTTTTTTAAAATATTTTTTTAAACGATTATTATTTATTCAGAGGCCAGGGAGATAAAAACTTTGAGCGGATCACAAGAAAGCAGGAATTAGCCTACCAGGGAGGATGGAGCAGGAATTAGCCTACCAGGAAGGATAGAGGGATAGAAGGATGGCTCAGCAGGGGGTCCACGAGTGATGAAAGCAAAGGGATAAAAAAGAAGGTTAGAAAACGAGTCACCTGACTGAGAAAGGCGAAAAATACAGATCTGTGAATGAAACTCCGAGCACTCAGGACGGTATGGTATCTCCATTATTTTCTACAGGATCAATACGGTGCACGATTATAGCCGAACCACTAAAAAGGCTGCTGTTTGTTCACCTGGGTGAAGAAGTAGATTTAAAAGCTGGGGCGATCGCAGCAATGAATCAATACGTTTGTCCTCTATTGATGGCGAGGCGATGCGTTTTGCCTGTCATAAAGGCTAATTGTCAAACAGCAATCAAACTAATGGACCTCCCTCTCACAGTGCTGAAAGCTTTGGATCAGAACACAGTTCATAACTGACTCACCTCAAATCAGTGCCACTTACAACACTGGAAAACCTGGTCTAAAAAGGGTCAAACGGGGACTTCTGTCCACTTTAGCAAGCAGTCTCATCCCATGCACTACGAGGACTCAGTCATGCAACGAACCTTGTATTGCTGGCGTGACTGATTGATGGCAACGACTTTGTTCATGTTAAAGGCTGAGAGATTTCCCATCAACAAGCAAGATGCTTTCGAGCAAAGAGGACACTTACTTCAATGGGCTGTCTCTATGGAGACCGATTGGTCTTGGATTTCTCCCCAGGAGACTTTGGCAGTTTGAAGGCAGTATCTGCTGTTATTCAAACTCATGCATTTGTGTGTGTGTGTCTGTGTGTGCACGTGTTTGTGTGTGCGTCTGCGTGTGTCTGTCCGTGTGTGTGTGTGTTTATGTGTGTGCGCGTGACAGCCTCATGATCATATTTATGTTCACACTTTTTTTATCGGCTATATTGGCATAGATTTTCTATTTGTGTCTACTGTGTTTGCTTTTCCGAAAGAGTGAGATACAGAGATTCAACAACATCCACCCAAGGCTGAGAAAAATCTAAAACGCAATCCAATTAGTATGAACAAGTGATTTTATTTAAGTGTAAGGCAGAGATCCAAGTTCAATCATAGCAAAAATGGAATTGTCACACACAGACATTCATTTAGCTTGCATTGCAACATTTTCCAGTTGCTTGGTAAACAAGGTGTAATGAACTCCATTTTGATTCTGTGCTATCACTGGAGGCACAGTGCTGATGAATTTCACTGTAAGGTGAGATTAGGGTCGCAGGGCTGTATGGGTTACCTGTTAAAATGAGAAATACCTTTTGAATTGAGTATCAGCTCAGGGTGATTACATTTTAATGTAAAAGTTTATGGTCTGTAACTGAATTCGGTCCTATGCTTAGTAACAAGTGAACCATAAGGGTGACAATATTTTAATTTGAGAAGGAATGTTGCTTTGGACTAGGATTCGATTTTAGTCCACAGTTAGGATCGTGACTTTGCGAGAGTCATTGTGGCAGAAGGGGGTGCGTTCTCCCTGTCAACCCCTCACACCTGTGGACATATTTTTACTTTGCGCATTCCCCTGGGGAAGGCAACAGCTGCCGCAGTGCTGCACATCTAAGCAGAGCGTTACCTCAAAATGCTTCCCCGGGGAAACAGGCAGAGGCGGGGGGGAGGGAGGCAGGGGCCTTGGCGTGTGCAGGGCACCGTCCCGGCGCAGGGCGGGGGTGTAGAGAAGAGGCGGAACTAGGCCGTAGAGCTGGAAGAGGAAGGCGGCGAGGGCGGACACCCAGGCAGGCTGCAGGGTGCTAGGGGAGAAGAGCAGGAGAGCATTTGAGGTGTGGAGGGGGAGGCAGAGGAGAACCAGGAGGGAGAGGGAGAGCGCCAGGGAGCGGGACAGAGCCACCTGGCTCTTGTGGGCCCGGGACAGGCCGGGGGCCAGCTTGGGCGCCACGCACAACAGGTCCAGGTCGATGGCCAGCAGGACCAGCAGGGGGAAGAGGAATGTGGTGACTGCGTATATGTAGACCAGGAACTCAGGGCTGAGCACAGTGTCAACGGCACACACTCCCCAGTGGTTGCCGTGGATTTGGGCATAGGTGAAGTTGCGCAGGTCCTCCACATAGAACTTGGACAGGAAGCCGCCGTAGGGGAGGTACTTCCCGATGATGGAGCGGTCTTGAGGGCCGGGGTATTTGGGCGGAGGAAACGGGGTGGTCCAGTTGGCACTCGCTGCCACGCCCAGCCCCAGCCCAGCCGTGCCCCCTTCCAAAGATTGGCCCCAGGTGTCCGGAACGTTCCGGCAGATGAACTCAGCAAAAGCAGTCAGAACGGAGCCCATCCAGCTGAAAAGGACCACCAGCAGGGCCCGACGGCGGCTGACCAGGACAGCATATCTGACACATAAGGGGGGTTGAAAAGGAACCACAAGCACCTAACAGAAGCACAAAACAAACTGTCCCCAAATCCAGCTTCACAACAACTTCATCTCCACCAGGAAAAATACACATACACACGCGCATACAAAACTAACCCTTCTGTCCTTTTATTTTATAGCCAGGTCTTGTGGCACTACCTCTAACAGCTGTTGTATAACCATGTTAATGAAAAGTCACTTTGGCTAAAAGGTTTTGCTAAATTGTAAATTGTACACTGAGGGAGAGATGCAGGGTGCAACTACCAGGTCAGGCAGGACGGCGCGGTGTCACAACAAGGCTGTTGGAACGCGGTGCTTCGATAGGATGTGCCACGTCTCCAAGGAGACCGCTCTAATTAAGGAGAAAGATAATGGACACCCTGCCTGATCAGACACAACAGAACCCAGACTAGTAACAACCTCCTTCCCACAAACACCCCTACGCACTCTCTGCAGCAGTCACTGTACTGTACAAACTACTGCAACGTTTCCCATCCATCATCCTTAATTATCCCAGTCATATCAGACTTGTGCATTATTTCCTGCAAGAAGCCCAGCTTGTAGCTCCATCCTCTTTCAAGTGGCATGCCGCATCTTACAGCATACAAACAAACCACAATAATGTAAATTGACTTGAAAAATGAAAGAGCTCAGTGGTAATCCAAGTGTGTGAGAAACGGTGCATATCAAACAGTGGGTAAATGTTTTAAAGGGAAATACAGCAGTCATAGCCACCCTGTGCCCCTCTCATGGCTAACTACAAAAAGCTAAACAGGTCTGGGTGTAGTTAATACTTGGATGGGAGGCCCTCAGGGAAAATTTGATTGCTGCTGGAAGAGATATTGCTGGGCCAGTAGGGGGCAGTCTTCTCTCAGGACCAAACATAACCAAAGGCCTTGCATGTTGATAGAACACTGCTGTAAAAGGTTCCATCCTTTGGATGAGATGTTATACCGAGATTCTGACTCTTTGTGGCCATTAAAGATCAAAGGCCACTTTTCAAAAGAGTAAAGTAAGGGTGTTAGCCCCAGTGCTTTGTGGCTTGTATCATGAAGCAGGATTACTGAGTTAGCTGAATAACTGTAAAAGTAAAACCCGGAACCCTCCCAAATCTGGAACATGGACTGAAGTGAAAAGGGTGCCTGGTTTTACTCAGTGCAGTTATCCAGCTACCTCAGTAATCCAGCTTCATAATATAGGCTTCCTCCCTGGCCAAATTCCACCTAATCAGCCCCTATATTTGATTGGCTACACAATCTCTTACATTTCTACAAACTTGAAGTCCTCAGTTGACCAAAAAAATATATATATTGTCATGGAAAAAAATTAACACTGAGGTGGCAGGGACAGACAGTAATTTTGCTTGTTGCAAAACCCACAGGAAACTGTGCAATCCCTGGCGGTGTTTCAGGGAGGAGCTGGCTTTCAGGCTGAGGGAAATGACAATGTTATTTCCTCAAATTTTGTTTTTTCAATTGGCGGCAGCAGCAACCTATCGCTGTGTCACTGGCTGTTCAGTTGTCATTTCACTGTCAAAACTGGCCTAACATTGGGCTATATCCCTGGTGTTCTTTCTGTTTCAACAAGGAATTTACTATTATTAACTCTGGAAGTCAACCATACTGCCATTCCTCTCAGTGTTTTTTCTTGTTTTTAACTCCCCCTCTGTCAACCGTTCCCATCCTTCCACCTGTATTTTCCCCTACCCTACACAACTCTAACTCTCCCTCACTCCTTCCCCTCCCTCCCAAATTTCTCCCATGTTTTACTGGACTCCATTCCCCTGACAAGGGAAGGATCTAGAAATGGCTTGTGCAGATAAAACATATGAGAAAGGGCCTCCCTGCATGTGCACGCACACACACACACACGCACATGCACACACACACACACACATATACACACATATACACACACCTCTAGGGGCCCTCCCGACCCACTAGTACCCGGAAAAACCTTCCCTGTTACACCCCCTTAGCTCCGCCCCTGCCCCTGACAAGACACGCCCTTACCTCTCTCCCAGCCTGTACTGGAGGTGCGAGTTGAGGGTTAGCAGCAGCAGCAAGCACATGGTGAACTGCCTGACCAGCAGGGGGCAGCACACCAGGGTGAGGCAGGTATAAAGGCACTGAGGCCTCCTCAGGTTCAGCAACACTGACACGGGGATGGCCACCACGCCCCCCACCGCCCCCACCCAGCCCAGGCAGATCTGCAGGGACTCCGCAACGCTGGCACCGCCCGCGGCCCTGCTCCGCCAGGCCCTTCCCACACACATCCTCACACTCACCCCAATCACAGACATGTGCAGCACGCACTGACACACTGTGTACAGCCACATATACTGCATGGCTGGGCGGGGCCGTTAAACCTGGGAAGACATAACACAGAAGACATGCAAGAGATGTACGTATGTTAATGATGCAATGTTTCCTATACAAGGACAGGGTAGCTTTTTAAGACTTGGCTTGACATCACTGGACAGCACTACACATGCATTGTGAATGTGAATGCAAACGCTGCCATCTAACCTGATAGAGGTTTTATGCTGTAAGATCAGTCAAAAAAACAAAAAAAACACAGACTGGGATGTGAGATAAGTCGACTAAGAAAGGCTGCACCAATTACTTTCCCTGTGTTCATATCACAGTAACAGCAAAGAAACAAATTGGGAGGCATACTTTAGGAAAACTGCTTATTGTTCACAAAAAAGGTTGATAAAAATTTCAACAAAAAACTGCACACCATGGAGTTTTCTTTCAGCACTTTCAGTTGCAGCAATCAACTTTCTTTTGCGCTAGCAATTATGACTGGCCTTTGATATACATATTCACAGCAAGTAGGTGTTAACATGCAAATAATACAAAGCTGAGTAAAACAAAATGAGGCATCTGAGGACAGGAGGAAACGAGGCATTCGAGGACAGCGCGATGTTAAAAAATGTCTGAGTCGAGAGGAGAGGACAGGAGGGATGGAAGTAAAACTGAAGACAAATACCTGGGGTTGCGGCCGAGGCAGAACAGCGTGTCTCTGAAAGGTGAGAACTCTGGAGAGTGATGCGTCTTTCTTTTGCATTTCGCTTTCTCTGTTTCCTCTATATATCTCCGTGTATCACTTCCCATCTCGCACTCATAAAACTTCAACCCCATTTACTGCACGGTGCCGTATAGCGTGTACACAGCTCAATAGCGTCAATGTTTAGAGCCACTCTAGCCTTTGTCCAAAGGGCATCGCTGGCCGAGTGAATCAGCACAGCATATACACAGGTGCTCTCCCTGATATGCCTATCGCCCTGAGTAAACATTTCAGAGGATGAGACAGGGAAGACGGAGGGTGGAGTGATGGATAGAGAGACAGGGAGACGAGAGGAGACAGGAAAATACCAAAAAAAGAAGAAGAAAAAAGATTTGATCAGTTCTCCTGAAACTGCCAAGCCATCACATACTTGCCGGAAGGCAAGCGAAAAGGGTTGTCATGTTTACAGTCAAGGAAACAATTACAGAAGAGAGAATATATTGATCCTGTTACATCATACAGTGTAGATACAACCCAGTCTCTCTTTCTCTCTCTCTCTCTCTCTCTCTCTCTCTCACACACACACACACAATTTTTTTGACATCCTCCAAGTAGATGTCAAATTCAATATCTAACCAGCACCATCAAAATGACATACCAAGTTGTTGAGACCACAGTAGAGGAGCAGAGCTATCATCTTGTCCCACTGACTACCAATTTCCCAGAGAAATTACTGAAGACAGTTTCTGATTTTCAGTTCTCTGTACAAAAATGCAGTTAGTGGAGAAGGTGGCAACTCCTATTTTATCATCTCTGAAGGGGCAGAAATGTCCAAACTGTTTATTTTAATTTCTCACATTGACATTGGTGCACTGGCACAGTCTGTGCTGAGTGGGACTGTTGAAATAAACTAAAACAAAAAACCTGCAGGATACTGAATACTAAATGTTTTGTTTGCTTTCCAATCTCTAAGGAACACTGACTGACCCTGCACTCTGCCTTACACTGTTGAACAAACACCAGAGGTTCTTGTATTTTAAAAATAGCTGTGCCGAGTTACTTAAATTCAGCTTTAATTAAATATCACATCACTTAAAAAGGTCAATATTACCATCTTACAGTGTGCCTGGAATGTCATTATTACGCATCGAACCACTGCTGCTTAATCATATCAAACTAATTACCATTATCTTTTACCGTGCGTATTAACCCACAGTTTGCATTATTAATCTGAAGATTTACAAAACAAGAGTGCCACCCAGAAGATCAAATCTGGAACTGTCTGTGCATGAAACAAGTTTAAGAATGTTATTCAATGCAAGTCAAAAAGTTATCGTTGTTGCTTCTAATTGCAGTTTTGTGTTAATGATTTGAAAATATGATTTATCTTAATATGGAAATCGTACAATTCAACGAGTTTCAGAAAGTAATAAAAACGTTGTAAAAACCAATAAAAGGTCAAAGACGTTCGAAGAATACATTGGCCTACAATACATTTGCTAAGAATAAACTCGTTGACATAGCAACTGTGTCTCGCTCTACCACCAACATGTCCAGAGTGGACATCGCTTTATCCGGGCCAGTGTGTAAACACGGTGCGATGGCTTATTTAATTATAATAATTTCCCGGAAAATTCGATTAACATGCACTTGACTCTTAGAAATCTAATTATGCTAGTCTATTGTCACTTAGACCACTGAACTAATCTGAAAAACATGCTTTGAGTTTTCACTGGAAAAAAGTGAGAAAAGACTACACGAATACGGCAAGACGAAATCTCGCGTGAGTCGACGTGACTCTCTCGGTTCGAATGCGGGCTGGAAACCCCGTTTGCCCCT
This sequence comes from Ilyophis sp. 1 JC-2022, assembly GCA_022702515.1. Classification (NCBI taxonomy): domain Eukaryota; kingdom Metazoa; phylum Chordata; class Actinopteri; order Anguilliformes; family Synaphobranchidae; genus Ilyophis; species Ilyophis sp. 1 JC-2022. The sequence continues at coordinate 79,130,356 of CM040406.1, forward strand.
CTTCCTTTCGCTGTCGACAAGCAAGGTAACTGGAAGTTTGTGTGGTTCTGAAAACGCATTATATTAGCTTTCTGAGACATATTTTTAGTTTTTTTTAACAACTCTATTTCATTCAATAGCATTGGGCCATATCACCACTCTGTTTCGGTGGTTCACATTGTTTTAAAAAACGTTTTAATAGGTGGTGTGTGTGGCTAATGCCTAACGTTAGCTAAATTAACTATGGCCGCCCCCATATACGCCAATAAGGAGAGGCCTAGCAATACAGCATGGTTTCAGCGTTCTTTGCACTTCGCTACATTTTGACACCTTTGTTCAGGTAGATTACCTTCTCTCATAATTAATTAAGTGTTTGTATCGGTTATGTAATGAGGGTTTAGTTTAAGCGATTAGCCAGTTGTAACGTTCGTGTGATTATGGTTCTCATGGCTTTTTGCTGGTCGTGAACAGTTGGCTAGTTTGCTAAGAAAGCTAGCTAACGTTAGCTAGCCACCCCGGTCTAGAACTTGTGTCTAGCTGGTCTTATCTAAAGTTTGAGGTTCCGACAGTAAGAGCTTCTTCGAGTTAAGAGCCCCTGCAAAACATTCATTTACTTTTTAAGGCACAGTGTAAGGGTGCTTTGTACATCTTGGCTCGGTGTTTGGAATCAAGTGTGTCGTTTTTACGGTTCTTGCTAGATGTTCAAGGTGCCGTTTTAAAAGGCATGGTCTGGTGATGACAGGCAGGCTAGAAGCTGTCCCGTAGGAAGGCTCTTCCTCCAGTTTCATAAAATCTCGAAAGCAGGTGTTCAGGCAGCGGTGTACAGAACTCAGTTGTTGGCACGCTTACCCTTCCCCATTCGTACTTAACCATTTAGATACCGGTTTTAAAACCTTGTCCATCCTTCTGTCTATTTTCTTCAGATGCCTGGTGTCACAGTGAAAGACGTCAACCAGCAGGATTTTGTCTGCGCCCTGGCAGCCTTTCTCAAAAAGTAAGGTTATCCCTCGCTTCTGCACATCCTCTTTTAATGCTCACAGGATTTTAGCTGCGATGAGGACGGGCAGATTTCAGTTTCTGCCAGGTCAAATCAAAATCAAATCAATATTTATTTATATAGTGCATTTTACAACAAGGCTTCACATAAAAACCCAGTCTAAACTAAACCCTCACAAGAGCAAGCCAGAGGCAACAGTGGCAAGGAAAAATTCCCTCGTGTAACCAGGAAGAAACCATGGGAGGAACCAGACTCAAGGGGAGAACCCATCCTCCTCTGGTCGGTTCAGGGTCTAGATCTTAATAACCAGCATGGTCAAAACTGCCAATCAGGTCTCCGGTCTTTCCTGATTCTGCAGTAAGTGTAAAAGTTGGACTGCTGATTGGTTGGGTACAGACCGACATCTGCGATCTAGCCTCGACATGCGGATCCCAGCTTACTCTATGCCGCAGATGTGCTGATGGGAGATGAAGGCCGGTGTCAGATGTACTTAGTTACCGCTAGCTATGGACCAATTTCACTGTATCCATAGTTGTCCAGTCAATTGGACTTGCTCTGTGCTCTCTGCTGGAGAGTTTCTGCTTGGGCTCATTGTTGATCTGCTTGGAAGATGCTGTTGTCCGCTGTGAATTATAAGGCTGTCGTGGCTTTACGGTGTTGGTGCAGTGTCTCTCTAAATGCCTCCCTCCCTCTCCCAGGTCGGGAAAGCTAAAGGTGCCAGATTGGGTGGACACAGTGAAGCTGGCCAAGCACAAGGAGTTGGCCCCCTGTGATGAAAACTGGTTCTACACCAGAGCGGGTGAGTCAGTCTGATCGCTGGTCACTCCTCACCTCCTTTCCTCCACTCGTCTCCTACCCGGAAGTATGCAAAACTGCCTGAACGTTTTGAGTACAAGTAGTTGCATGTACAGTATACAATGTACCTGACATTGTGGTTTGCGTCGAGACATTAATAAAGTTGTAACCATTTGTAATTAATATATCGCCTCATCAGGAACATTAGATTAGGACACAAAGATGCGTTTGTGGAGCTTGGAGCAGAGGAGGTGGTAATAGAGGAAAGAAGGATGCTTTTTTTGAGTATTGGGACGCACCCCATATGTGAACTCCAGTCATCTTGTAATGGCGCCTGTTTATGATGCCTGATGAAAGTACATGTGACCGAAGCGTTGTACTCATTAAATGTCTCTTGCAAGTAGGGCTGCACGATTATGGCCAAAATTATAATCACGATTATTTTGATCAATATTGAAATCACGATTATTAATCACGATCATTCAGAAATTTTATGGAAACCATATTTTCATTTTATTTTCATGTTTAAATTAACAAAAACTTCAGTTTCGTGCTTCCAGTTCACCTTATCACAGTGCATATGTATATAATGTAGAAAATATTATTAAATGTAATAAACACTTTTCTTTTTAAACAAATTATAAATTAACAGAGCACTGCTTTCACTTCCATGTTGCATTACATTCCAACTAATGTAAGTTTTTGTATAAAAAAAACTTAATAGGTTTTTATTTACCTGTGTTTTCTGGAAGCAAAATATACAAAAATTACCCAAGAGATAAAAGGCTAACTAAAATAAATATGCCATCACTGAATATAATAATAAAAAAAACATTCAACATCTCATTTAGCTGTTTTCACTTGTCTAGTCATCAGTTTATCACTTTTTATCACTTTTACAGTTCAATTGTTTATCACCGTGTTCCACGCTGTTTCTCTCACCGCCTTTAGTTCACTAAAGCTATGTTTCCATCTAAATGTCATTCGAATTTTAAGCGAACTTTTGGAAAGTTCGCAAAAAAAATAAAAAATAAAATGCGAATTAGGTGCGTTTCCACCAACTGAGTTGGAGCGAAGAAGTAGAGGTTGCATATCGTAAACAAAACCAGTTGCCTTGGTAACATACCCACGTGGAGAACATAACGCTTGGCAATAAAATGGAAAGAGGTCTGCAGGAATTAGTTTCAGCTGGGCAAGTTGTAATTGTCCTTTCAATTCAACTAATATTGGCCGTGTTTAATGCTATCCGAAGACGAAGACAGAGAGATGCATTGATTTTGATGGAAACGGCTGATCAGTCACGTGAGTTCAATGTTCGCTACGTCAGAACTTATTCGGCAAATGTGTTTCCATCTACCGTTTTGCGCATTAACTCTTTTTCGCAAAAGACAAAAACCACCTCGAGTAAGTTTTTTCGAATTTTCCCGTTTCCATCAACCTTTTCTGATGCGATACTTGAAAATGCGCATAAAATTAGGTTGATGGAAACATAGCTTCAGTCTCTATCACTCATCTGGACTGCTATCTCATTTGCGTGCCGCAAATGAACCTCTCGTTCGCCCGCCCCCTGGTGGTTGGCTGACTGTTGATTAAGAAAGTGCTTGATTTGATGCAGCAGAGCCCGCATTTTAAATAGAAAAAAATCGCGGACGATCACGTTAATTTAATCGTGGCAGCTGAAATCGTGATCGTGATTAAAATTCGATTAATTGTGCAGCCCTACTTGCAAGTATCCCGTAATGTGTCGGGGTCTCATCTCTTATGCACCTGTGATACGCTATTTTTCAGGTGTTCATTTAGTACTTCTTTATACCTATTTTTATGCCTCAGTTTTCTCATTCAGTCCTAAATGATACATTCTCACTTATGAATGTGTAATAAATAGGTTTGTGCTGATTGCAGTCAAAATGGTAAAAAAGGTTATGAACGTTTAGTTTACCCGGAGTACCGATTCTCTCCCCTCGCCCCCCCCTGTCCCAGCCTCCACGGTACGTCACCTGTACCTGCGCGGGGGTGCGGGCGTGGGCTCCATGACCAAGATCTACGGCGGTCGTCAGAGGAACGGCGTCTGCCCCGCCCACTTCAGCCGGGGATCCAAGAACGTGGCGCGCAAGGTCCTGCAATCTCTGGAGGGACTTAAGATGGTGGAGAAGGACCCCAACGGGTGAGGGAAGGGGCAAGGGTGGGCTTTCCCAGAATGCTTTTCAGTCTGAACGGCGGCTAATGTGGACTGGAGCACAGTAGGCTTTGCTGATACGTTATGGACAGGGCAACCCTCAATTGTCGATACAATGTGCATATTATAAACTACATATCGCTTGCCTTGTAAGCCAAGTCACCCCATCACTAAGGCTTGTTTCAGTGATGCATAGTAATGGCCTGCTCTTTAATATCCTACATGAATATACCAAATTACATTTTTAAGACAGTTTTAACTACATTGAGTGCCTTGGGTTCCCTTTACGCCTCCCAATGAGCCTTTTACCCCCCTCAGTTCTTGGATAGTGCTCCTTTTGGAGTAAATTTGACCAAATTGAGTTTTACAGGTTACTTGGACATGAGCTATTTATTATTATTCTGATGCATGTTCCTGTAAGAACAGCTCTAATTGGTCTGGCGGTTTGATTCATTTGTCGAATTTTCTTGGGTTTTATATGGCGAATTACATTACCGGAGCGTCTCTTGCAGATTAAGTATATCCCGCTGCTAGTATTCTTTAGGTTTAGTGAAGCGGGAGAAAGCTTTGATGTAGAATTCTGCCTGGGTAGATAAAAGCCATGGAGGTGACTAATGCAATCTGAAACATTACACAAGCCTTTTCTAAATAAAATAATCTTTCTCGCTCGCTCGTATTTATGTATGGTTTGCTGACATTAAAACACAGGCATAATATTGCCAGAACGGCATTTAATAAAATATAAACGGTATTATCAATCAGGAAAGGCAGGCATGGAGCTGTACTGTAGAAGCGTTAATGCTCGACACCACCTGTGTGACCCATGCCGATAAATATCAGTGATTCAATTGTGTGAAATCACGGTAATACAAAGTTGTTCACTTAAATTATTGCCCAAAAAAGCACAACATGTTTGGAAGCATCTGAAGTAGGTGAGATGGATGGATGGATGTTGGTTGAGTTGATGTTGATTTCAGTGGAGGACACATGAGTTGTGTGGAGGAGGTTTCTTTTAGGGGTGGAAATTGGATAGACCAATTTTTTTTTTGTGCCATTTCATTCTTCACTCCCTTGTCTGATTTGATTTGGCTTGTATGAGTTGTGGATGTTCTTGCGGCTTCTCAACCGAGCACCTCATTATGTGGACTGTACATCCGCGAAGGTTAACAATGTCTTTGTTCTGCAGCGGTCGCCGGCTAACTCCCCAGGGCCACAGAGACCTGGATCGAATTGCTGGCCAGGTGAGTCCCTGTAATTTTGTATACCTTTAGAACACATTCTCTCCAGACTGAGATCTGTCTCTGACGTGCCTGCATTGCTGACTGCTGTTGTCTCAGTCTTTTACCTTATGGAGAGTCGAAAAGTTCAGAAGCCGACGCAAACTAGACGCCACACATCCAGTTGGATAGCGCGTGCTGTTCAACTGGATATCTCGAGATGTCCCCAGGCTATCTCGTGATGACCACTGGGTGGTGCAGGATGTTTGGATAGGTGGTGTTTAAGCGAGTGTATCTCGCTAAACAACTGGATATGTGGTGTTTAGTTTGCGTCTGTTTTTGAACCGTTCGGCTCTCCATAGTACCTCCTACTTTTCACACCCGCAGTCTGTCAAACTACCCATTGCCTCTTCCTCTCCCTTGGGCTCGCTTAGCTTGCCTGACAGATGCCCTGCCTGGTTCTGAGAGACTCGCCCGTACAGTCTTCACCCCCAGTCTTTAATACTGTTATGCAGGGCTTTCCAAACCCCTAATATGGCAGCCCTGTGGCTGAGGGACCCCTTTATTCCACACTCACTGCAGGCTGTGTTAAAGGGCCACTCACAGTGGCTCTTTAACTCGGTGGACACGGAACCTTGGGTGCGTCCCCATATTCTTCACTCCCCACCTCCTTTCCTCCACTCCCCCACTAGCACTCCTCCTACCCGGAAGTATGCAAAACTGCCGGAATGTTTTGAGTTCAAGTATTTAAATGTACGGTATACAATGTACCTGACATTGAGGCTTGCATCGAGACATGAATTAATATGTAACCATGAATGCGTAGTTCAGATGTAATCAGCGACATTAGATTAAAACACAAAGATCCGTTTCCGGGGCACGGAGGGGAGGAGGTGGTAATGGAGGAAGGGAGAGAGCATTTCTTGAGTATTGGGTCGCAACCCTTGTCTAGGTCTTATAGTTTTGTAGTAGTATAATGGGCAAGGAATTGGGCTTGTAACCAGAAGGTCACAGGTTCGATTCCCAGGTCGGGACTGCCGTTGTACTCTAAAGGTACTTCACCTGCATTGCTTCAGTGTATATAAATAAAATATACTAAATATAATAAAGCTAAATGATCGTAACTCCACGCGCCCTGCAAAACACGCCCCGGTCTTTACGCTTCCAGGTCTGCTGGCCCAAGATTTTAGCTCAAGCCGCTTGAGATGAGGTGCTACCCAAAAAAATGTTCGAGCGCAAACAAAAAGGGGGCGACACTCTCTTTTAGGAAGAATAGAAACATTTTTTATTCGTTAAAACATGACGTGTGTTTCGGCCGCCGGGGCCATCATCAAAAAGCGGCTCATTTACATAGTGCGGGGTTATAGTCAAGAGCCTGACACCGGCCACACGCGCATGCCGAACCCCCTTTACCCTCTGAATGCCCGCTCACACCCGTGGGTGCAGCACCTCCACCTTTAAGACGACGCGCTCCGTGCACTCGGGGGACCTCGCCGCAGTCCCTCTGTAGTGGAACGTGCTTCTGGGTGTTCCAGATATACCGTATCCCTCTTAAATGTGCGCCCTTCCACATTAAGCCTTAAAACTCATCATTCTGATGCCGTCTGGCCCGGCTCCCGTTCCCCCTGAGATTCGCAGGGCCGCCTTGCTCTGTCGCTGTTGACTGCGGCTGCATGTGCCCTTATATACGGCCGCTTGTCCTGTGCTCTCTGCGTATAACCGCGCTCCAGAGTGCCGTGCTCCTGCCGTTAGCCACCCCTGCGACATCAGGGCTTGGCTAATACTGCACGCCCGCTGCTACGCTTGAGATGTGCTCTTAGCGTACCGGTTCTGTGCGCTTTGTAATGGCGTGGTGTTGGCTGCAGCACAGCTGTACTGTACTGCTTTAGTCTGTCTGTAGGGCATGTGCTGCAGGTGTCGCTGCCTCTACAATCTGCTGGCCTTGTTTTCCAATGGCCTGCAAAGCCCATTGGTGTCTGTGCATGAAAGGTGCTGTTGCAGTAGAAATGTTTTAATTATATTCTTTTGTTGCCCCCCCCCCCCTCTCCCCCAGGTTGCAGCTGCAAGCAAGAAGCCTTGAATTGTGTATTGAAATTAAAATAAAGATCTTTTGGAGAAAAGGTGATCACGTTGTGCTGTTCTGTGGTCTCCCTCAATCTGTTCCCAGCGTCTGCTAGGGCACATTAGTGCCGTTTTTTTTCTCTGTAAAATTCAGTTTGTCGGTTTGGTTGGAGCATGAATTGCAATTTGATTGCTTTTCATGGAAGCTTTGTGGGGGAATACATTTGATTTATGTTCATTGTGTTCTGGTTTTCTTGTGTGCGCCCAAAGTCAAATTTGAACCAGAAAGGGAAGACAAAAGTAATTTGCAGGCACCACATGGCAAGGTATGCCTGCTTTCTGGAGGTCTGGGCTGTGTCCGAATCAGAGCTCCATCTACTGCGCCCTGTCTCCTGCGTACTGTGCACTGGCCCGAAGTGTGCTGTTTAATGTGTGCTGTTTAGCAGTCCACATTACTGTGGAAGTGCCATAAGCAGGTCCTGAGACGTCCCACCAGTGTTGCCATATCCGCGGTTTTACAGCTAAATTGGGACGAGACTTTTCAAAGTGCAGTCACGGGTAAAAATGAAAAGTCGCAAAGCATGCACTTATTTTAAAAAGTAAAAATATGATTATTTCTATTTCAAATACATTTGTTTCAGTTAAAAATGTACACTGCTCAAAGAAATTAAGGGAACACTTAATCACCACAGTATAACACCAAGTCAATTAAACTTCTGGGTTATCGATCTGTCCAGTTAGGAAGCGTAAACGATTGTGAATCAATTTCGCCTGCTTTGGTGCAAATGAAAGTGACAACAGATTGATAGGAGAGGCAACAGCAAGACAACCCCCAAAAAGTAAATGGTTTTGCAGGTGGTGGCCACAGACTATTTCTCCATCTTTCCTGACTGATGTTTCTCTAGTTTTGCATTTTACTAGTGCCCTTGTCACTACTGGTAGCATGAGGCGGTACCTGCAGCCCATTCAGGTTGCACAGATAGTCCAGCTCCTCCAGGATGTCACATCCATACGGGCCGTCGCAAGAAGGTTTGCTGTGTTTTCCAGCACAGTCTCAAGAGCGTGGAGGAGATACCAGGAGACGGGCCATTACACAAGGAGAGCTGGACAGGGCCGTAGAAGGGCAACAACCCAGCGGCAGGACCGGTATCTGCTCCTTTGTGTGAGGAGGAAAAGGAGGAGCACTGCCAGAGCCCTACAAAATGACCTCCAGCGGGCTGCTCGTGTGCATGTTTCGACCAAACTGTCAGAAACACTCCATGAGGGTGGCATGAGGGCCCGATGTCCTGTAGTGGGACCTGTGCTCACAGCCCAGCACCTTGCAGCTTGATTGGCATTTGCCAGAGAACACCAGAATTGGCAGGTTTGACAGACGTTACAGAGTCGAGACGCTGTGGCGAATGTTATGCTGCCTGCAACATCATCCAGCATGACCGGTTTGGTTTAATTGACTTGGTGTTATACTGTGATGATTAAGTGTTCCCTTCATTTTTTTGAGCAGTGTATTTTAGGCTAGTTTTGAGTCGCCATTTGACTGGAAAGTCTTGCAAGATCAGGCAACCCTGCGCCGTGCTCTTGCGCTGCCATGTCACGTGTTCTTTTTGTTGAATTTGAAGGAAAACGTCAGCGAAGCTGCGCCTCGTTTTTTAAAAAACTAAGCTGCACGTCCTATTTATGTGACCAAAATGTTTGTGTACATCTTGAAAAGTGTGCTCCCGAATACTCCGCGAAACCCCGGAAGTAAGTGTGTCATCCGGGTGTTTCAAGTACACTGCAATTTGAAAAACTTTTGTGTACTCTACTCTCGCCCTATCTACTCACCAAGGCCACTCAACAGTGTGGAAGAGTGCTGATTCGGACACTGCCCTGGTTTTAACCTTAGATCCATCCATTTTCTAAACCGCTTATTCCTGGTACATTGGGACATTGGATGTGAAAGGCAGGGATACACTCGGGTCACCAATCCATCGCAGGGACCCGCACCACTCCAAGGACCAGTAAGACTCCAATTAACCCCGAAGGAGACCCACGTGGACACAGGCGAAGGCCGTTATTCGAATTCGGTAGCTTCTTGCCGTCAGGCGACTACGCATACTTACTGCACCACCAGGTCGCCTTAGATTTTCGTGTAATATTGCAGGCAAATGCAGTTAGTTTCACTCATATGACCGCAAGGACGTTTAAGTTTTAACGTAGTATTCACCCTTGCTGAAGGTCGATATGTATGAAATGTGTGCGGCGTGCTAAGGGCAGTGAGTCAAACATGTTTATGTTTTATTTTTATGGTTCTATGTTATTTTGTGATCAGCATTAAGGATGAAGAAAATGAGGGGAAAACGTTTCTGCCCCTCACCCAGTTGGTAGAGTAAAATGTCTGCGAATTTGTACCCTATGCGGCTAAAGGTCACAACTGTTTTTTAAATTATAACTGAGACCACCCGCATTTCCGAGGGAATAACGAAAATCGCACTAAACGCTTGTTCGAGCAAATGTGTTATTAAAAGTGTTTGCGCTTTAGAACTAATGCAGACTATCATTTGTAAGGCTATTGTGATTGTGAATAAGTAATGACGCGCCGCAGTGGTTGCGTGTTCACGTGTTGCGAGTGAAAGCCTCTATCGAGACTATATGAAAACATACATTACATTACATTGATTTAGCAGACGCTTTTATCCAAAGCGACATACAAAAAGTGCGTACAGAAACGTCATCGAAGTAACTACAGAACAAATAAGACAAAGCACATCCTTCCCATAACGTAGCAGCTAATGCATACATACATGGTGCTTTATGTTATTTTGCAATTATTAAGCAGCATTGACTGGAAATCGGCTAAAAGAAAGAAAACAAAAGTCGGGGATGTTCGCTGCTTGTAGTACTTTTTGTAAACGGTAGGTGGACGCAGAGTTTGGGAAATATCACCGTTTGAATATATCCGCATGCGTTCGCGTTGAGTTCAAAACACTGAGAAAAAACCTCTGGTGTCGGTGTCAGAAAAAGAAGGGTAAACTGTTCACACCTTTAACGATTTTATGTATATAATTTTACAGGTGTTGTGGGCCGAATGCTGTTTAAATTTAGAATATTATTTTTTTGACTCGATTGCATTCAAACATGAACGGCTTTAAATTGTTGTATCAGTCTTTTATTTCTGACTGCCTATTAGTGTGATTTGATATGGTGATCTTCTGTTCTGTTTGCACACTATTGTCTTAAGTGTTTGTTGCTGCAGCGCTATTTCTGTGTGTGTGTGTCTATTTCTGTTCCTGGCTGTCTATATCCCAGTGTCTGATCCAGGCCCTACAGCTTTTTATGTACAGCTATCTTTGTGACAGTCTGCACATTAAGTAGTATGCACTTTAATCTCTGTTTTTCTCTTTTGAAGACCAGCTGTCTTTGCAGCACCTGGGTCCTTCCTCCCTTGCCCATCCTTGTACCCCTCCTCCCCCTCATCCCCCTCTCTCTCTCTACCCTCCCCTCCCACTCTGTAATTTATAAGCGAGGGAGAAAGATAAACAAGTCCTTGAGCCATTGAGAAAAATGTGTGGAATGCATGTGAGGAGGTCCACACTGTTTGTTCACTTGCTACTGTTAGAGGGAGCCAACGTCTTCATTACTATTATTAAAGCCATTACTGTCACCGGCACGCACTGTCCGTCTTTTTAGCATTTTCTTGAGCCTTGTGGGCAGGTGTGAACATCAGATGTAGCATGCCAAAGAGATATCTTAATTTATGAGAGAGAGAAACCAGCACAAATGTCCCCAGCTTTAAAACTAGAATTGAATCAAAACCTCGTTGCTAAAAAGTGACCAATAAATGTTTGTGGCAAAAGTGTTGTCACTGTGCGGTTATCTTGTTCATTCTCCACCGTGCCTTTTCCAAAATAGCAACGTTACCACGAAGGACCCACTGCCTCCCTTTCTAGGAAGTTTATTCAAAGAGGATAAGTTTTTTTTGGGTTGCACTCATACCCAAAATGGCAAATCAAAGTTGCGGCAGCCCTCCAAGCTGGCTGAAACCCAACCGAATGCCGTTAGATCAGAATCGGAAAACCTCTTTCCTGTTGCACAATGCTTTCTGTAAACACCACTGTTGATTTTTTAGCTCTAAATCTCCACTTTCCAGAGTCACAATGCTTCTTCTTCGCCTCGCGGATTTCTCTGTCAGGGAGAACAATGCCAGAGGTTGTTTGTTGAAGTCTTTAAGGGCCCTCAAAATATCTAATCTGGTTACTGTTGTTCACTGAAGCCGCTCGGAGACTCCCGGCTCCGCATTTAGGCGCAGGCCTTGCAGGCACGCCGCCAAGGGAAAATGAGCGTTGGGGATCTGCCACGCCCTTGCGGGTCTGAGCTGAGCGCCCCCTGGTAGAGTGGTGGTGTATGCCTCTCTGACCCCGCCTCTCGCCGCTTGTGCGTGTGGCGCGACCCGCGACCCGCCGTGTGTCGTGGGCGGCGCGACTGTGTGTGGCAGGGTCACAGGCGCTTACTCGTTTGTGTTTTCTTTACTTGACAGGCGCATGACCCCCCCCCCCCACACACACACACACCTGTCTGCAGAGAGGGCAATAAGGTGCAAGGAACACATGCAAGAGAGAGATAGGGTGGGGTGGGGGCATGGTGTGTGGGATGTGGAATTGTATTATTTAGGTTTGTGTAGTAACAGGAACCTGGCATCCCCCCCCCCCACCCCCGTGCCTTTGTCCTGACCCGTCTTCTCACACACCTGTCTGTGTGTGATCGAGGGATACAAGGAGTCAACAGAGAGAGAGAGAGAGAGGGGCGGGAGTGGAGGGGAGGGGAGGGGAGGGGAGGGGAGGGGTGGGGTCACAGATATTCTGCAGTGGAACCAGCGCGCCCATGCCCTGTCTGTACCCCCCCTCCCTCCCCGGAGCCGAGTGAGAGATGGGGATTAGAAAGTGTTTCATTTGGAATGCTGTTGATAAGGAGGGACTGGGGATTTTCTAAAATGTATGTGGGCCCATTAGTGCGCAGGCTAATGGCTTAGCTGTATTTGCTCTGTTTGTCCTTCTGACGTGATGCTAATGCACTCACTGTTACTCCACCTGTCTTGGGCTCTGATTACACACACACACTCACACACACACACTCACACACATACTCACACAGTTGTCTTCGGCAATTTAGTGTCTCTGCTTCTCCTCTTCAAAGCTTGCCTCCTGCCTTTTATTGTAAACAAGCCATTTTACCTGCTCACCCCCTCCTCCTCCTCCTCCTCCCCCTTTACCCCTTCATGGCCTCCTCATGCCCTGCCGTACCTTGCCTAACCTTGCGTGTTAAATTTATTTCCTTTTTTTTTTTGTCCCCTCTCCCTCTATCACTCATTCTTTCCCACTGTCCACTTCACCTCCTTCACCGTGCGCTATCTCTCCCCTCCCTCCTTATCTCTCCTCTCATAGCTTCTCTTTGCTCCCCTGCTCCTAAATCTCCCCTGCATTCCCCGGGTTTTTGCCCCACACTACCCCCCCCCCCCCCCCCCCACCACCTCCTTTTCTAACTGCACTTTTCTCACACTCCCTCTCACTGTTTCTGAACTCTGTCGTTTCCCACCCTAACTTTCCTGCCGTCCCATAATTCATTATTTTTCATTAATCTTCCTCCGCCGTCTTCTGTCTAGAATTCATGAACTCGGGACTGTGTTTTTTTGTTGTTGCTATATCCAATGGGGATTCATGACTATGCTTCTCACAATCGGAGTGGCACTGGTTGCATTCAGACACACACACAGATTCAGGGGCTAAGCCTTGCATCGTTTTGCACAAACCGTCTTCGAAGCGGCTCATAAAGTCGTGAAATGCCTAAGCGGCGATAACCGCTGGAAAAATGGCAGTTATGAGTGCACAGTCGGCCCATTGTAGTGCATTAATGTCCATGACGGCAGCAGCAGCGGCAGAAGTTGGATGTGCAGATGCAACCGGAGACTTGTGTCTTTGTGCAGAGTTTCAGTCCCTTGGGCGGTGACACACTTGGCTGCCGGCAGGGCTGTGCGACCCCCTCCCGGCAGGGCTGTGCGACCCCCCTCCCGGCAGGGCTGTCACCGCCAGGTGTGCCGTTCGGTGGGGGGGGTTTGAATTTCGCAGACCTCTAACCCTCCACGGCGAGTGTTTACGGTCGATTTAATCTCCCTTATACCTCTCGCTTCTCTCTGACCCCGCCTGTGTCCACTCCCTCCTCCAGTCAAATTCCAGAGTCCATTCTTTGGCCCACCCCTCTCTCTCTCTCTCTTTCTTTCTTCTCTCTCGCTTTTTCTCCCTTCCCCTCACTCTTTATTTTTTACCTTCTTTCCTCTCTGACTCAATTAATTCCAATGTGCTTTATTGGCATGAAATATATACAGTAAATATAGCCAAATATTGCAGGTAGTTTTGACTCATTCACATTCTCTTTCACTCCTACCCACTTGATCTCCCTCCCTTTTTCTCGTTTTCCGCACCATGAACATGTTTGACTCACTGCCCTTAGTACGCCGCACGGTTTCTTCTTCCCCCTGTCTTTCTTGCTCTCTCACTTTTTTCTCTCACTCTTTTGCCCTTCCTCATTCTGTCTTTCTCCTGCCCACTCTTTCAAATTCCCTCCCTGTATTTTTTTCTCCCTCTCTTCTCCCTATCACTGTCTCTCCTCGTGGCACAGAGGTAAATTAGCGCTCTCGTGAACGGGCAGATGGCGGGATCGCGGTCTCTAAGCCGCGTATGCGGCAGCGTCTCCGTGAGTCACAGAGTAAAACACTGCCGCCCATCAAAGCGAGCCGGGATTTACTGTAAACGCGGAACTTTGAAGCGCACGGACAGCTGCGGTTGCTCCCTGGGTCCGCCCGTCGTCTCCGGGCGCCTCGAACACGCGAGCGCGCGCTTCCACAAAAAAACCTTGTGGCGCACAGGCCCAGACTTCCCCCGCCCCTTCAGACACACTTGCCGTACGGCCATGCATAATTCATTCAATTACTCTGCTCTCTCATTACACACCTGCCGTAAGTCGTCGGCGGCGGTTCATCAACCTCTCCCTCCTGATGAAAGCGAAACGCGGGTATGGAAACTCGTAACCGAGTTAGGGGGGAAAGAAATCAACCTTTTTTGTAAAATGTGTTTGCTATTTTCTACCAACCACCCTTAGCCCCCTTTTACAATGGAGTTGTGCCAGTTCTTCTCCTTCAAGTCAAAAGTAATCATTTGGTACTGTAAACCATACATGAGGACTGCGATAACATTATGTCGTTTGCCTCAGGCTTGGAACACCGGCTTCTGTATTATCTGCTTTTATGATTCCTTGTCTGTGTGTGTGTGTGCGTGTGTGTGTGTGTGTGTGTGTGTGTGTGTGTGTGTGTGTGTGTGTGTGTGTGTGTGTGTGTATACTGTATATACACTGTATATATAATAGGCCGACATCAGTTAGAATTTTTCTCCCATCAAGGAAGAACCCATTACAGTGGAGTCCCATGTTCCCTGTATTCCACATGACTATATTACACGTGAATATCATGAATATCAATGCGGCTGCCACAGGCGCAGCCGTGAAAGAGCCGTGCGCGCGGACGATCGCAGCGCGTTTCCGTTCAAATCGCAATTATGCAGACGGGCCAGGTCTGTCAGTGCCGGCGGCTTCCCTTTAATCGGCTTCGCGTTCGTCCTCTTTTTCCGCCTGAGATGTAGGCGCACCCGCGAGCTGCCCGTACCGCACGTACTCTGCCTGTCGCACCGTTTGAAGCGGCGCTTCTCAACCCTTTGGGTGATATAGGCTGCATGTGCCGAGCAGGGTGTGTCAGGCGGGCCACAGTGATGGGGAAGCAAACGGGGAGGGGGGAAGGAGATGGAGACATGGAACGAGGGAGGGTGGTAGGGAAGGAGAAAGTGAAAGAGATATTTTGTCTGTGCCATTAAGCAGTTTGGGCTGCATTTTTGGGAATCACTGATTTAAAGACTGAGTAACATGGCTTAAGGCCATATAGTACTAACCCACTACAGTAATCCCCTTTGAGGAGGTTACCGTCCACGCTGTGAAAGGGCGTAACTGACCTAAGTCTACTGAGGTGAACACAGTGTGGAGGGAATGGGAAGGACTTCACCATGTGCGTAAAGAAAGACCTGAGCCACCTAATTATTTATTATATTATTGTAAGACATTTCTTCTCTTTTTTGAGAAGCCACAAATAATATCACTGGTTAACTTTATGCTTATGCCATTAGAAAACAGGAAATGTCAGACTTATCACGTCCCCTGTGGGATAGTTATAAAAATAGTGATTTGAGCTGATATAACTCTTGGGTCAAGAAGTGAATGAACTGTAGGAGACTGTAAATATTTATGGAAAATAAATATTTCATTAATTATTTACATGGAATTTGAACAAATGAGGGCTACATTTTAATACACTTTGGGCCACACATTGCCACCTGTTTACAATTAGGATACTACCTCCTCTTGACTTATTTTTTAGAGAGAATCCACTGATAAAGAGGCATTTGTAAACCATGTTTCTGACCATGTTAACTGGCCCTGAAAATAAGTTGTGAAAGGCCTGTGCTGGGAATGAGCTGACAGGAGCTCCTGTACAGGAGTGCTTCTTGCAGTTTTACATACTCATATATCTATGCCTCTGTGACTCGGACACTTATAAAGTGCCTGACTGGCCAGCGAGCTGGCGAGGGGGCTGAGCGTGGAGGACTGAGGGGATGTCATCTTCTCTTTTTAACCTCCATTTGCATTTCAATCCCTCGTTCCCAGCGGGTGCCAAGACGCTTTTCATGGGGATGAAGAGGATTCACTCAGTGGAAAGTACTGGAAGAGGAGGGCTGAGAGAGAGAGAGAGAGAGGGGGGGGGGTGTGAGAGAGAAAGGGAGAAGAGGAAGGGATAGCGGAGGAGAAGACTGGTGGAGCATGAGAGAGGGTAAATGAGTAGTTGTCCTGACAGAGGGAGGAGATGGGAGAGCAGGGCGCAGAGAGTGAACTCAAGCGAAGATCGGGGTGCGCTCGGACGAGAGCGTTCAACAAGGCCGTTATGGAAAGGCCCTTTTTCCGCCGTGCAAAAAGTCTGCACAGGTGGACGTTGCTTATGTTGCCATGACATCGGTGCGGTCAGCAAATGTACCGACGGCAACGACAGCGCTGTCGTAAGCCTGACCGTGTTAGAGCGTTGGCCAGTGCAGGAGAGGGAGCGTGGAAGGGTAGTTTCACCTTGCCGATAAGGCGTTTATAGAGCGTGGAAGGGTAGTTTCACCTTGCCGATAAGGCGTTTATAGAGCGTGGAAGGGTAGATTCACCTTGCCGATAAGGCGTTTATAGAGCGTGGAAGGGTAGTTTCACCTTGCCGATAAGGCGTTTATAGAGCATGGAAGGGTAGTTTCACCTTGCCGATAAGGCGTTTATAGAGCGTGGAAGGGTAGTTTCACCTTGCCGATAAGGCGTTTATAGAGCGTGGAAGGGTAGTTTCACCTTGCCGATAAGGCGTTTATAGAGCGTGGAAGGGTAGTTTCACCTTGCCGATAAGGCGTTTATAGAGCGTGGAAGGGTAGTTTCACCTTGCCGATAAGGCGTTTATAGAGCGTGGAAGGGTAGTTTCACCTTGCCGATAAGGCGTTTATAGAGCGTGGAAGGGTAGTTTCACCTTGCCGATAAGGCGTTTATGGAGCGTGGAAGGGTAGTTTCACCTTGCCGATAAGGCGTTTATGGAGCGTGGAAGGATAGTTTCACCTTGCCGATAAGACGTGTATGGAGCGTGGAAGGGTAGTTTCACCTTGCCGATAAGGCGTTTATGGAGCGTGGAAGGATAGTTTCACCTTGCCGATAAGGCGTGTATAGAGCGTGGAAGGGTAGTTTCACCTTGCCGATAAGGCGTTTATAGAGCGTGGAAGGGTAGTTTCACCTTGCCAATAAGGCGTTTATAGAGCGTGGAAGGGTAGTTTCACCTTGCCGATAAGGCGTTTATAGAGCGTGGAAGGGTAGTTTCACCTTGCCGATAAGGCGTTTATAGAGCGTGGAAGGGTAGTTTCACCTTGCCGATAAGGCGTTTATAGAGCGTGGAAGGGTAGTTTCACCTTGCCGATAAGGCGTTTATAGAGCGTGGAAGGGTAGTTTCACCTTGCCGATAAGGCGTTTATGGAGCGTGGAAGGGTAGTTTCACCTTGCCGATAAGGCGTTTATAGAGCGTGGAAGGGTAGTTTCACCTTGCCGATAAGGCGTTTATGGAGCGTGGAAGGGTAGTTTCACCTTGCCGATAAGGCGTTTATAGAGCGTGGAAGGGTAGTTTCACCTTGCCGATAAGGCGTTTATAGAGCGTGGAAGGGTAGTTTCACCTTGCCGATAAGGCGTTTATGGAGCGTGGAAGGGTAGTTTCACCTTGCCGATAAGGCGTTTATACACCAAACAATACATCAGTAGAAAGCTGGTCTGATCTGCAATGCAAAGCATCAATATTCCCAAGGCATTTGATGGGGGTTGTGTGTGGAAAAAACAGACATCATGGAGACTTGCTAATGCATGGAGCTATGATGTAAGCTGTTTGTTCTACAATGGAGATCCAGGGGCATATCATTATCAAATATAAAAAATGCAGTGTATTGTTTTGTATTAGCTGTCAAACATGGTTACATGCTTTCACAGTAGCTGCTGTGCAAATTTCACAGAGCTTTTCCGACATTCTTTTGCAGGTTATTAAAATAACAAGATAGTTTGTTATATACAGTTTTATTAAAAAAATGAATGAAAAAAACTGATACACCATAAAAAAAACTGATACACCATAACACAGATTAGCGCTGGGTAGCTATTTATGTTATTATGGGATGTTATCATTCAAAGTTAGCAGGGGTACAGCATTCCTTTCATTTCTGGTTCTGTCTGGTTTGTTTTAGGCTGTTGGACCTCTATGTTTTTTTCTTCATTTTGTGAATTAATGTGTGTAAGTGCAGTTTGGACACACGGTATACTGGCTCTCCTGTATGTGGGCTTACACCGGGAGCTATTGTCCTCATGTCCGTGTGCATTCTGGTGTGGGAATACAGGGGTTCTTGCGTGTCTGCCTGTACCATGCTACAGGCGTGTGTCTGCGTGTGTGTGCGTTTGTCTGTCATGAGTATGTGTGCGTTCACAGTGCCCTATGTTATACACTGCAGGGATGATGGTGTATCAGGCCCTACAATGAGTATGTGCGTGTGCAACATGTTTTGGAGGAGAGCACGTGCTTGGCTACTACACATTACATTACATTATAGGCATTTTAGCAGACGCTCTTATCCAGAGCGACTTACAAAGCATTTCTTTTGCATTTATACATAGTATCCATTTATACAGCTGGATATATACTGAAGCAATGCAGGTGAAGTACCTTGCTCAAGGGTACAACGGCAGTGTCCGACCTGGGAATCGAACCTGCAACCTTTCGGTTACAAACCCAGTTCCTTAACCATTATACCACACTGCCGCTCCACTACACTCTCCCAAATCACTAGCGGAGGTTACAGCAGTGCGTGATGATATACTGAACGTATCTGCGATTGGACATTCTAACTTTCTGAGACAAAGGGGGGAGAATATTTAAAGGAAAAACTTTAGGTGTTTTTGTACATTCCAGTGGATGTGTTTCCAGACCCCAGGAACATGTTTATCTCGTACATGTCAAACACCTCTCTTCCTTTAGATTTCTGCCGTTCTGTTTACCCCCCCTCTCCTCCTCTCACTTTTAGTACTCCCTCCTCTCCTGTCAGATATTGTCCTCAGTTTCACACTTTTTCTGTTGTCTTTTTGCTTATAGCACAAAAAGCTTAACAACATTGTGCTCATCAAAGAAAATAAAAATGCCACAATTACTTCCTGGGGGGTATTTCACAAGGCAGGATTACTGAGTTAGCTGGATAACTGCACTGAGTAAAATATGGAACAGCTCTTTTTATTTCAGTCCATGTTCCAGATTTGGGACGGTTCCGGGTTTTACTCAGTGCAGTTATCCAGCTAACTCAGTACTCCTGCTTTGTGAAATACCCCCCTGCATCCTCTGTGTGCAAATAAAACGTCTTCTACTGTAATCCTTTCCATCTTCTCAAAATGTTAAAAAAAAAATATTCCTATCATCCATCGTCACCAAACACGCTGACAATGACCAGAGATGACCACGGATCAACGATGAGTAAGCAAGTATTGATCGGCTCCCTTCCTGCTTACCAGGAAGTGCTGAGCGTCCGTGGTATTGCGTCATGGTGAGGCTGTTTCGGGTGGCATTAGAGAGCTGGCACACCATGTGAAGGGAGGTGAGTGAGTCATCAGGTTCCCTGAATGGAGCGGCGATAGCGATCCATGCCGGACTCACGCTGAAGTAGCCGACCACAGTCGCGCATGCAGTCAGAGAGCCACGTGCTCACGCCCACAAACGCAGACTGATTGTAATCCCGCTTCCTGTTAGGATGTCACAGCGGCCTCTATTACACTTCCCATGATTATCCCTGACTCAGAGATGAAATGGATTCAAGCCATTACAGCGTACGAACCCAGGGAGTTTGTTTGGTTGGATGCGCTTAGCATTTATAAATCAAGCTGGTGAGAGCAATCGGTTTGGTACATCCAGCTAAATACCTTCCCACCTGTGAATTTCATTTCCAAACACTAACTTAGTTTTAAAAAAGTGAATTGAATTCTTCAGATACAAGAAATACATATTAAAGATAAATTACTGCTAAACTGTATGAAAGCTCTTTAAAATGAGACTTGCCAGAGGACGGATATTGACAGATATTGTTTCTTATTTCCTGAGGAACTCCAGAAATTGCATTGAATAAGTACAGCAAAGTGCTGTTAAAAGAGCTTCTGAAGTGCAGATGAGCGCATCCTCAAATCGTCAGTATCCTTCCTGAAACCTCCCTGATCCGCTTCTGTATATTGACGGTAATACATGCGCGCGCGAGAGCCCAGGGGACACCTTGGCAGCGGCACGTCGCATTAAATTACGTCAGCCTCCCGCCGCAATACATTACAACCAACGCATTCTGCTCCAGAATGCTTAGCGCAAGGGTTTTTTCTCTGACTCATTCTTTATGTGACACAGAGACCTATTGATGCCCACACTCTGTCATTTTGTGTGAGAGCATGTCACGACCACAGGGCCTGAATGCACAGTCACTGCGGTTATAATGCTAGCATTATTTCCCCTTACCGGTAAAAGAGAGCGAGGAAGATAAGGGAAAGAGAGAGAGAGAGAGAGAGGGAGGGTCGGAAGTGTAAATGGAGAAAGAAGAAAAGAGGGAGAAAAGTAGCTGAAAACAAGAGAGAAGGAGAGAGCGAGAGAGAGAGAGAGAGGGAGGGAGAGGGAGAGAGAGAGAGAGAGAGAGAAATGACAGGGGCAGTCTGTTTGTCAGCTGTGAGCGCGATCGATCGGGACCAGATTGGTGGCTGAGTCTAGTCTGTGGTCTCGTGGGAGATGGGGGGTCCCTTCATGGGGAGTCACATCAAATGCTGGCTCTGACCCCCCCAGGCCCAGCTGAGCCGACAGAGACACCCTCCTCTCCACAGAGCGACTGGTACACAGACGGGCGGCTAGATGGGAACAAACAGATTTTCTACACCGCCTCAGTTCTGATGGAGAGACACCCTGACACAGCATTGTCCACGCAAGTGCGGATAATTACCGTGCAGGCTACCCTGACACCTCAGAGCCCTACGGTACATTGTACTAAAGAAGACAACATAGCAGACCCTTGAAGCACAATAATTCTGTGCAGACAGACAGACAGATATTGTGCAGACATACTGACTAAACTCACTTCATTATCTCAAAGCATAAAATGTATCTATTTATATATTTTTTTCCCCACACATATTTAGCATGACTTTACTGTTGAAAATTCAATTACAGCATATTAAAGGTCAGCAGGTTTACCTAAAAAAGAAAACGTACTGATGAAATCAGAAATCATTCGATGGTCACAATTAACTTGGAATTAAATATACAGTAATAGTTCTTTAGAAAGATTTTGGTAGTTCATATTATTAGCTCCTGAGTTTAAAAGTGAGCCGGAATTTTGATTGGCACCAGCAAAAAAAAAAAAAAGAAGCAAACAATGTCCGGAGGCATTTAAGACGGTAGGATAGAAAATGCATTTTAAACATAGCTGGGGGGCAGGAATAGTAATGGCACATTTTTAGCAGAGAAAGAAGTTTACATGCTGAGAATTTAAGGTCGACTGGTTTTCGAATAAATCACTCTTCTTTCTCCATGACAGGTACAAATATATGAATAAACAGTCAAACTCAAAAACATGCAACTGTATACAAATACAAAAAGTTTAGTACACACCAACAAAAAAACTAAAATATTTTTTCAATTGTGTGTGTGCGTGTGTTTCTACGTGTGTGTCTCTGTCTGGTTCTGTTCCGTATGTGCGAATCGATATTTGTGTGTATTTGCACGTGCTGGATGCGTGATTTGGTGTGTGTGTGCGCGTGTGTGCGCATGTATGAGTGCGCCTCTGATATATTGCCACTCCTCCTCCATCACACAAAGCAATGTGAAAGGTCATATAAACGTCCCTCAAACGTGCGCTTCTGTAGGTGCTGGGTTCGGGTCACACTGCTGACCCATGCGTCTGCCCTCACATCATCTGTCCTGCTGGGCAGTGTCCCACTTTTGAAAAAGGTCCCCCTCCCTCCTCACACACTGCCGTGCCTGCACTGCCATCGGGGCAGTGAATGGCCAAGCCGTATGATAAGAATAACTGCCTCCTGACAGCCATCACATACAATGGAGAGGGCCTGTGTCACTGTGTCACGTGTCCAGATTAAGCATCATGACATTTAAACTATTTTGCTTTGGGGGGGGGGGGGGGGGGCAAACCAAGGGTTCTAACTACAACTAAGACAGTGCTAAACTGGGTTTTTAAATAAATGTTAAACTATGGTTGCACTATTATTATTATTTGTTTACATTAGTTTGGAGTAAAGTTCAGAAAATAAACAGTGAAAGAGGTATAAATGGTGTGAAAAGTGAATGGATAAAGAGATGGGACGGATAAAGAGAGATGGGAATATAAAGAGAGATGAGAGAGATGGAAATATAAATGAACATTGTGAGGCTTTTTTTCAGGTGACATTAGGGCGACATTCAGGGTTTTGCTTGTGTCAGCCCTCACCTGCTTGATGGCTGAAACTAGTAGACCTGGGGGGTATACTATGAAGCAGGATTACTGAGTTAGACCTGGGGGGTATACTATGAAGCAGGATTACTGAGGTAGACCTGGGGCGTATACTATGAAGCAGGATTACTCAGTTAGCTGGATAATTGCACCATTGAGTAAAACCCGGAACCCTTCCAAATCTTGAACATGGATTGAAGTAAAACAGCTGTTCCGGGTTTTATTCAGTGCAGTTATCCAGCTAACTCAGTGCAGTTATCCAGCTAACTCAGTAATCCTGCTTTGTAGTGCCACCCCCCTTTTCTTTGTTGGAATTTGGAGGGGAGATCTTTGGGGAAAACCTGGATTGCTGCTGTCAGTGGCGCCATTGAGACAGTAGGGGGCAGCCTCCCCTCTAGACCATGTCCCCAATGCAGTCTCTGGGACACTGTGCCAAAGGAGGTCATATCTATAGAATAAGACGTCAAGCTGTGGTCCTGACCCACAGCTTGATGTCCTATTCTAAAGACAGCTTGTTATTAAAACTCCCACAGTGCTTTGCACAAACAGTAGTGGGGCGCCCTGGCAAAACCATGAATCAAGGCTCCCTTTAATCCAACCCCCCAATTTAACTGTCTGAATAATTCTTCTTCTCCTGCTGGTGTGTGCCGAGCGTTCTGGTGCAAAATGGCTGCCCTGCACCGCTCATGTGGGTGGTACATTTGTGGTGATGTGAGATTATACGCATGACATAAAATGAGATCCATAAAATGTGATGCGTAAATGCAATCTATTGTTCTAATCATTATCGTTGTCATTACAACTAAAATTGGATGAGTTTTATGAAGCCTGTTATAATAATGTGTGATCGGTAGGGATACCAAGCTTCCAGTACTGCTGCAATGTTTTATTGTTGGGGGAGGTGTGATAGTACCTAAATATTACAGGTTTTTATGTATTTATTTATTTATTTATTTTTATACCCCATGCACTGACATTGTATTGCCACATAGTGATATTATGGTAGGATATGCATACATTTAAACAAGCCCAAAATGCTTGGTCACGTTTTGTGTGTAATTTTAGATAAGTATTTAAAACATGAGACAAATAATAAAACGGCTAATTTTTTGCACTCCCTTTCAAAACTAATATTTGTCCAAAATTATTGATTTTCCAAATGGGGATGTACCTACTGTGTCTAAACATTTACATCAGAATAAAGAGGTTGGATGTGTGTATCAGGCCTGCAATATGAATTAGCCCTATCTAAAAAAAAACTATCACACCCATGGTTGTACAAAAACAATAAATGCGAACGGTATGCTGCTGATTTCTCTCTGATTTCGCGCGCTTTTTCCGTATCGCCCTCTTTCCCTTGGGTTGCGTCATGTTAACCATAATCTGACCAGAGAATTAATTTCTCTCTCGAATATTTCCTCTTCCTTTTCTCCTCCTCCGTTCTTTTTTTTCCCTGCCCGCCCCATCTTTTGAAAACCGCATCTATTAGCCTGTTTACAGTTACCGTTAGATGTACAGCATTATTGATATTTCTGTATAGTTTTTCGGTACATTGTCATGGCCAGGAATAGCCGCACAACTAAAGTAATGACACACCAAGAAATCATGCGCCGAGCGTAAACCATGCCAGCAGCACTTCTCTCTGCAGAATACACCAAGCTTCAAATTGCAGACCCCCCTCGCCCCTCCTCGCGCAGTGAGTGATTAGAATGTGCTGTTGAACAGTGAACTCTATCTCTGTGTCTATGAAAAAAACAGCTGTTTCGACCCAGCTATCCCAGGAATGCCAGCTAAAACACAACTGCCTCAGTGCTATAATTATCTGCAGAAACGGCACCATTAGTGACTGCTAAAACTACAGAAGGACCATTAATGGTTATATGGGATTATTTCGTTACACAACTACCTAGTATAATGTTATTGTTGATTTTAGTCTATGATATCAGAGCTGGGTATAAAGCCCAATTGTGGGAAATGCAGTGTTGTTACTTGCTCATCAAGGCTACATGCCGAATTCTGATTATGTCTCAATGTAAGAAAGGAGCAAATGGTTTTATCGCCACCCCCAGCCAGGTCCACAGTAGCTGTGTTTTATTTCCATGACGTGGGCTATAATTCGGCTTAATTGTAATGGTTAAATGGCAGCACCACCAGTAGGGTAATGATAAACCAGCAATAGAAACCGAATGTAGGCTATAATAACGCCGCTTTACCAGTTGCATATTTGCGGTAAAAACTTGCCTAGAGCGGTTTTTAATCACCTAAATTAAGTTCTCCTTTTAACACAATTAACAATTCTTAAAATATGATACAGTGTTCAAGAAGCAAAATTATCATCAATATTATAGTGAGTTCTGTGTTGTTGTTTTTTTGTGCAAATATTCCTAATAAAGAGATGTTTATGTTCTGTGGAAATAGTTTTCTATTAAATACTATCTGTAGTAGGCTTGTGTTCATATTCTTTTTAACATTATAACATCCTCGTGGTATCTAAATATTGTGCCTTATAATATGCGCTATCTTTGTTGGTGTTATACGCAGTTAGCCAGCCAAAGGCTTTTCACCTTAAGTACGGGGGGAGAGAGAGAGCGGGAGAGAGGGGGCGGGAGGCTGGGGGGGGTTACCTTTTGTGCAAATATATCAAGCAAGACACTGCCACCAGCATCAGATTTCTTGCTGGGAGAGAAAGAGGGAGGGAACACGCAAAGGAGATAGAACCAGCGAAACGCAACGGAGTGGTGGACGATTTAAAAATCAGTGTCGCGGCGACAAATAGTCTGTAAACAAAGAACCAGACCAACCATATAAAGTTAGAACCGATTTAAGGAAAAGATGTTGAAACTCAGTCCCACCTCGCTCTTATGCACCTTGCTTCTTTGGTGTTTACAAGGTAAGCCTCGTTTTTCATTAATTTAAGTTAGTTCAAAAGTTGTTTTAAAAATATTTCCGCCTTCCCATTCTATTGATAAACTGATATTTCTGAGTTCCTGCTGATGTTGGCGCTTCGCTATGTGGCTGTTTACTAGCTAGCCACAGTTTCGTATAACGCGTTTAAGTGCAGAGAATAGACGGTAGGCTACCTTTAATGTTTAACGTATTTTACGCCAATAACTCTTTGTAGCCCATGTGCAGTAGTATTTGCAAGCAGCACACATTTTACAACAGATTCTTTCTTTATTTTCCCCTAGTTTACGACATTCTAGTTGTGTCCGCACAGTTATAGCCTAATCGTCATAGCAAAGCTGCAAAGCAGTTAGTGGGTGACTCGTATAAAAGAACAGGTGGATTGCAAAGAAAATGAAAGCGCAGTGTAATGTTCTTGAACATGCAAGCGGGTGGGAAAGGCACATGTTGTGCCGATAGCTCCACATATTACTTTTGCACCGATGCAGTAAACTCAGAGTCTGCGACGCGTTCAGAAATAAGTGACCGGGGACAATGTCATGCATGCTAAGGGTTAACCCAGACCACGCCAGCGCCCCCCAAATTGGGCTGAGCGGGGCCCGCGGCATGCCACACTGCTACACCAAGCTGCTACAGCTTCTGCCGTTTGTCATTGGGTGGCGACACTTTCTTTGATCTGTCCTATTCCACTTTGTAATGGATGCACCGCCTGGTAACGTGTACGTGCGAGACTCCAGTGTTTGTCATTTTATTACGATTCAGTTGGGGTTGACTGTGAAAAAGTATCTGTGCCCTGATATAAGCTATTGAATCTTCAGAAACCAAACTGCCTTATACTGTTGAATGCTGTGGACGAGCATAAAGTTCACAAAGTATCTAAAGATGAATTGTCTTAGATCGAAGTAGCTATAGGCTTCTGTGTGCGTAAATGTGCAAAAGAAAACAAACGACACACAAAATAGCTTTTTGCGAATGCAAATTTTTCTGCTTTGAAGAAATCGTGTAATTTTTTAATTAGTCGCGGGAACATCAACACATTTTTATGGCCTGTGTGTAGGTTGCAGAGTAACAAACGTTATAAAATAATATCGACAGTATTAGGCTAGATTTCCCCCCCATGGTAATTTCAGCGTGGTGCTTAAGAGTTAAGGGTAAGCTTTCAGTTGTTTGCCGCTGCGGGGGGATCTTTCAGTGGCGTAGACGGTTATCGTGCTGAAGAGATTGATGTGGAATTATACAGTATATACAGTATGTTTAGGTGGAGTTAAACTCAGTTTATATTAGCAAGGTACAGTCATTTCCCCCTCTACTGCTGTTATTCACGTGCCCATTTCTACAGATGTAACGTAAGGGAGAGGGAACCCAGGTGTTTTTTTATTTTTTTTTGCCATACCAATTGTGTAGTCTTTTTGTATTATAATCACATGTCTTGGTATGTATTGTTATAGGTATAATTATTGTGCAAGTGTACTGCCTGGAGGTATAGATATTTTGTTGTTGCCCCTGCGACACAGTGTTGTTGAATGTATGAATGCCAATGTAATTTTCCAAATGATAGTGGCCACTCAGTTTTTCCTTTGCCCCCCCCCCCCCCCCCCCCCACCCCACCCCCACCCTCACACTCACCTGCTCCCTCCCTGTTTTTTATCCTTTCCTCCGCCTCTTTCCACTCAGCCACACACCCTCTCTATCCCTCCAATCTTTCCCTCCTGTTCTGTTTTTACCCACCCTGCTCTTGTTAATTATCATTCTCTCTCTTTCTCTGTGTACATTTCATCTTTACCTTTTCTTCCTTACATCTCTTCCCTTTCTTCTTTGTTCTGTGAACCTTCTGTACTTTTTTCTCTCTCTCTTTCTCTCTCTCTCCACAGACTGTGCACTCTCTTCCCCTCTCCTTCCCATAAATTGTCTTAATTTGCTTGCTTAGATTTCCCCCCCTTGGCTTTTCTCTGACTTTGAAGACACTCCCTGTAGCGCAGAAGCACCGTAACCTTGTGCTCCCGGATATCAGAATGGGGCTCATAACACGAGCGGCGCGAAGCTTGTTTCTGTGCTGTTCATTTGGAGACCCCCGTCACACTGCATAGGTCTGCAGGATCCCCCACCCCTCCCTGCAGAGGGACCTCTATTGTACCCCCCCTCCTGCTAAAAGGAAGCTGCAGGCTCCACGGTCACCACGCCCATCTCTTACTCCCTGGCTCTCTCTCCCCATCCCACTCTCTCTCTCTCTCTCCCCCTCTGTCACACTCTCTCGCTCTCTCTCTTTCTCCCCCTGTCCCACTCTCTCTCTCTCTCTCTCTCCCCGTCCCACTCTCTCTCTCTTTTTCTCCCACTGTCACACACACACTCTCTCTCTCCCTGTCACACACTCTCTCGCTCTCCCCCTGTCCCACTCTCTCTCAGTTTTTTCTCTCTGGCTCTCTCCCTCTCTCTTTCTCTCCCACTCTTTCCGTCTCTCTCTTTCTTTCTGTCTCTTTCTCCCTGTTTCTCTTTCTCTCCCTCGGTCCCACTCTCTGCCTCTCTCTCTGTCCCACTCTTTCTCTCTTTATCTCTCTCTTTTCGTCTCTTTCTCTCTCCCACTCTTTCCGTCTCTCTCTTTCTTTCTGTCTCTTTCTCCCTGTTTCTCTCTCTCTCTCTCTCTCTCTCTCTCTCTCTCTCTCTCTCTCTCTCTCTCTCTATCTCTCTATCTCTCTATCTCTCTCTATCTCTCTCTCTCTCTCTCTCCTGGCCGTTTCATCTAATAATAGATAGATTTGTGCGTCTCAGTGGGAGTCAGTCACACAGACGCGCATTCCTGCATTCCTCAGTCACACACACTAGTCTCACCACACAACTATGCCACACTGCGCGAAATAAAAAAACTAGAAAACTGTATTCGCAGCTCGGTCGCACGCTAAATGCTCAGTGCGTATCAGCTGTGGAAGGTAATGCACACCATGTAACTATCTGGCAGAGTGCCTCAGATACCGACCACCTGTAATATAACCCACTGGGAAAGCCCCCAGTAGCATTGACAGAGTGGAGCTAACGCTATAAAATAACACGTATAGCTTATACACTCCCACACACTTTCTGAACTCATGCAGACTCTTTTCTGGGGAGTCCTGGCGGAGCAGCGCTCTGGCGTGGAATGAAAGCCGCGCTGACTGAAAGTCCGGTCTGAAGAATGGGCGTAGGGATTCGCCTCACTACATTTTGCTCTCTGATCGATACACAAGAGTCCCGACTGGGATAAGAACGCAAGAATTAATAAGAATTCTATTCAGGTTGTCCTCTTGCATCTCCACGTCGATCGATACGTGAAGTCCTGTTGAAGTCCCGCTGCCATGTGTAACAGCGAGGGCCCAACAGAATGGCGGGCTCCATTCTCCAGACATCCACCGATTTTGTTTCTACTAAATAGTCTTTGAAATTAGCTTTATTGACTCGGGTCTAATTTCCGATGACCCCCCCCCCACGCTCCGGGTTGCCTCTGAGCGGTTATATCGGTGACCAAAACGGTGATTTAAGACAGAAACAAAAATAAAAAGTGCTTTTTTCCCCCCACAAACATCCCGCTGCCTTCATGTGGGCCCCTTGGTGTGGTCTCAGTCTGGTGTTCAGGAGCAGGGCGTGGAGGAGGCCGGAGGTGGCGGAAAGAATCGTTGAGACAGCCCGTCAGCGGAGTTCAAGGTGCGGGTCGGAAGCACCGAACTTCCACTCTTTGTCTATGTGGTGCTTAATTCCCCCGACCATTTCCTTTGCTTTAATATCTCCCAAGTGGCATCAAACGCACACCCCTGCAGCTTCGCCTAATTACTCTTGCATTTAGACGGCTCAGAAGGAAAACTCCTTTCATTACGCTCCGCTAAAGAAACCGATAAACGCTTCCCTTGCTCTCTCTTTTGTTAAATGTAGGCTGTGAGCGTTTTGAAGTGTCTTCTAGTTTTCAGGTAAAAAGATTATACTGGACTTTGTAGTGCAGATTTCACGCATTGACTCACCAATATTCACAGTTGTTACTGACAGCTCTACATACCTCTCTTTCTCATAAGCTTTTCAGGCGTCCGTGCCTGGCAAATAACCGGAGACCCTGTGGGCAGCGCCGCTGTTATTATCTTTATGATTCCGCTTTTAGGAATGTCTGTGGTAGGAATTAGCGGTCTTCCCCGGAACAGGTCAGGTCTCGCCTCACTGAGCGCCATGACCACTGCATGCGGCCCTCATACGAGCTGCAGTCTGAACTGGGCCTCCTTGATTTCTGATCACTCACACAAGTGCAACTGGGCCTCCTTGATTTCTGATCACTCACACAAGTGCAACTAGGCCTCCTTGATTTCTGATCACACGCATCACTCACACAAGCAGGCTGACTCCTCTCTCCAGAGCGCTGGAGACTTGTGTAAACCTGTAGAACATACCCCCTCCTCCTCTTGAGTTTCATTGCAACAAACCAGTTGTTATTACAATGTCCACAATTTGGTGACCACATCATAGTGGATCCAGGGTTTAGACAGTAGCTTGTACATTTATGTAATTACGGGCTTACAAAAGGAGAACCACAAGCTCAACGTTTTGCGCCACCTCAATTACAGAAAAGAAGGGCACTGCAGTGAATTTAACAGGGTGGTATAATGCAGGCGAACATTAGCGCGGTGTACCCTTTAATTATAAGCAGTAGAAACGGCTCTGGTTTTGTGAAGGCAAATAGGATTTCAGTTTAGATGGCCTACTTCACGGTCTTTTACAACTCTGCAAATGCAGGGCACTACAGTCGTGTGCTTACGGAAATACATCTTGAACCCCTCGTCCGTGAATTTAGAACAATGTGGAGTGCTCACCGGCGTATGAAATGAACGGCTTCGCGTGTTTAATCCCGGTTTGAAGTTCAGTTATCTCTGATGTGTTTTTTGGAAAAGGGCTCTCAGCCAAAGTACGCAACCTTTTCATCCTAATATCCCTGGGCTCTTCAAAAGCGCAAGCAGCACGGTAATTATAGCGCTGAGTGCAGACACACGAACATGCTTGCTCACAAACACAAACACATCCAGATTAATACTCTGGCTGGCTGCCTCTATGTCCCTCTGTCTCTCTGTCCCTCTGTCTCTCTCTCTCTCTCTCCCCTCCTGCCGTTGTCTTTTGCTCTGATGGTGTGTAATTAATAGCCGTTGGGTTTCATTGATGTTTATGGTGATTCATGGTGCTTTTTACTGCGCACTGCTTTTTGTACGTGCTCATGCACTTTAGGGTTGGTCGACTGAGAGGAGGGGTGAGCGGTAATTGGTGCGCCGGGCGCACGTAGAAGAGGGTGGAGGGCGGTGTGGGGTGGTGTTTTTATGCAAGCCCATGAAGCCGACGTGCCGGCGATCTGTCATTGCCACAGACGGTTTTCCAATACGTCTCCGGAGAAAAGGGCCCCCCTCCCTCCCTCCCTCCCGCGCTTCAGCTCAGCGCACGTCCCAGTTTCACCCCACGCCTCTCACCCCATTCCCAAAATCTCTGGGTTATTTTGGTGCCCCCCTATTTCTCCTGCGGCACGCCCTCAACATTAAACGTTAGACCCCTCCGCTCTATTTAGGGGGGAGACGGGGATATGTGCGCCGAGGAAGCCCAGCTCCTTTGATTTTATTTTATTTTTTTCCAAGGCCATGTCTTCAAGGCTGTCCTGTCATTAGGTGCATTAAGGCTTGGGAAATAGGCAGGAAGGACGCGGAGGCTGCGGGGGGCAGTTTACAAGCAGCCTATTGTGTTGCCGTCTTGCCGACACACACAAACTGGAGTGTTGTTCTCCTGTCATTTCTCTCTGGGGAGGAAGATGAAGGCCGGGGATGGGGGGGGTTTGTCTATTTGGTGGTGGTGGTGGTGGTGGAGGGGGAGGGCATCATCTTGGCAATTTGAAAATACAGAGGAGAAATGGGGTTGTTGTTGTCGAAATGAGTCTGAAATTGAAAAGCTCTTCGCCATGACAAGGTTACACACTTTTGTGCGAGCGTGGTGGAACCGAATCAGCGAGGCATTGTGCGTGTTGCACACCACGCCCGTAATAGCTTGATGTTCGGAGATTGGATCTGTGGATGAACCGTAGAAAGAACGTTGTCTGGATAGACGGCGGGAGTCTTTCGTGTGTGTTCATGTCTTGTGGTGTGTCCGTGGGCCTGCGTTTGAAGTAGAGTCTTCCTCAGTGCGTCCGTGGGCCTGCGTTTGAAGTAGAGTCTTCCTCAGTGCGTCCGTGGGCCTGCGTTTGACATAGTCTTCCTCTGTGATCAACCTTCCTCCGGTTTGGGATGGGCCCGCCCCCCACCAGGCTGCCTGGGGGGTTCAGTCATCACTCTGGTATCTTATCTCTTAGTCACTGTCCCACCCAACCCCCCCCCCCCCCCCCCCAAGCAAAGAAATATCACAGTTTTTGATCTCTGTGTTCCAGCCTTATCTGGGTATTTCTCAAGTCCTAATTAGAACCTGAGTACAGTAATGTTTAGTTTAACAGGTTGGAAGTGACTTAATACTAGTAATAACCATAACATACACAGCAGCTATAATTAAGGAAGCACTGCTGTACATTTTCTTTGTTTGAATTAAGCTCTGTCTTCGTTGGCTACATGTGTGGTTGCTTATTGTGGATTTTCACCCATTGTTCTACTGGTCTATTGTTGAGCCCTTCATGGCAAAAGCCCTTGTCCCAAGCACCCCGCAAAGCACTCTGGGTATGAATATGAATATCGCTTTGGGGTGAGAGAGAGCTGACCGGTACAGTATATCACAGCAAAAAGGGGGAGGTGCCTGCTGTTTCATAGCAGGGGCGAGTGGAATAACACGTCGTTTGTCATTTTCGGGGCTGGTTGTTAGTTGATTGCCAGGAGAAGGTGGGGACTAACGGGCAGCTGGTGTTTTCCCTCGTTGCTGCGGCGTTTTTTTGCGAAGTGCAGCGGAGCTGGCGGTTCGTTCCCGGAGCCAGCGAGGCCTGTGTGACCTCGACTTTGAAAGGGAGAATGAAACGACAGATCGTTCGCAGAGAGGAGTAAAGTTCTGACCGATATGGTGGCTTCCTCGTCTCTTCCCCCCGATCCTCTCCGTGCGAGAGCGGTTGATTGACAGTTACTGTGTTGACCGTCTGTCGTTAATTATCGCCACAATAACAGAGGGCACGGGGAAGCAGGGGGTCTCACATGTAGCGCGAGATCAAGAAACTACACAGATTTTAATTATCATTTTGGTTCATATTAATACTCATAATTAAGCCTCCGGATTTGAACCATTATTAATTCTCACTTAAACAGTTCAAATGGACATGTGAGCTCTTCATTAAGCCAACACAAAAGCTGCAAACTCCAGTTTGCCTGAGAGCTAGTTTTTTTTTAAATCTCCAGATTCAACGCGGAAATGGGATATACTCTATTAAAAGATATCGAAGCTTAAATGAGACCTTGCCAATGAATTTTGAAATGACTGCTGCGCTCGTAGTTAACTGACAGTGCAGTGGCTACTGTTTCATCTGCAATGTTGTTACACACTGATTTAGCGGAGTATTAGCCTTAGGTTTATTATAGCAGAGAAATATTGTTACATGTTGCCTAGAGAAGGGATTCATATGTAATCAATACCATTGATTTTTGTACAAACCGGTTATGCCATTGCCATTGGCATAATTCACTTTTCTTTTTTTGTCATGTTGGATGCCGAAGTATTATCTTTGACGAACGCTAATTACTTGGACAATTTTGGAGTCTGTGTCCATGCAGCTGATTGTCTGTTTATGCAGGTTATTATTTATTGATTTTATTCTGATACCTCTACAGATTATTGATTTGATATGACTGTGATTTTAAATTTGTATGCGTGACGGGAGAATTTCAAACTGTTAGTGTTCATCTTAACAACAAGTCCAGTCATTTATTTTATAGCAACCTTTGCTCTCTACATAATTGCACAGGCAACACTAAAAGACAAGCTTTTCTCATGAATAAACATGTCGGCATATCGCAATGATTCAATTCAAAGTTAATTACGATGAACTCATGTTAGACCAGGATCAAATATGGTGGACATATGGTGGCCCCTTCTCGGTGCGGCCTGCTTTTAAGGCGGTCATATGGTCAATGCCGGAGCACCGTCTGGGCTGTTAAACAGATACTGGTGTAAAACGGGTACTGCCGAAATCACAGGAGGTTCAGTCTCTCTCCCCTCTTCTTTCTCCACAATGACATGTGCACAGCTTTTCTCCATCAATTAACTGTGTGTGTGTGTGTGTGTGGGGGGAGGGGGGGGGGGGGGGGGGGGGGTTTGGTGTGTGGGTGTGTGCGTGCATGCGTGTATGTGCGTGCCTGTGCATATTGAACAATGTATCAGGGTTGGGAACGCCGGGATACAGAATGGGTTAATTGAAGGGGCAGGGAGGACATGTGTTCCATTAGAAATTCCTTTCATAAAGGAGCACGTGGGTGGGGAAGGGTGGGGGGGTTTCTATTGTAACTACTGTTTTTATACCGCGCATGCAAATTCCATTGTTCCCTCGAGTCGCTATTATTATTTAAAAAAAATGTGTGTCTGCATGTTCGTTGCTGTCCGTTACTGTCAGTCGCTGAAGGGCGGTGACCCTCCTCTCCTCAAACACACACCCTTCATAAACACCCCCCTCCCCCCCCCCGCACACACAAACACACAGTTCCATACCCCTGCTCTCCATACCACTACATCCTATCCTCCTTTTTTTCCATTTCACTAATCACAACCTCTCTTTTTTTTAGCCAACCCCCCCCCCCCCTCCCATCCACTGTCTCAGACCCGCTTCATATCGTAATCACTGGGCTGTGTGGCCCTCTCTCCGAACCCAATAGCTCACACTTTCACAGCTATATAATCTCTCTTATTGTGAACTCAGGTATGTCTCACTTTTGTCTCTCCTTCCGTCCCCATATCCTGTCTGCCCTGCCTCTTGATTGCACACAATCTCAAATTCTTGCATTATTTTGCATTGAAGCTCTGCGTGCCTGGTGGGGCACTGGGGGGGGGGGGGGGGGGGGGGGGGGGGGGGGGGGGGGGGGCCCGCGAAGGAGCCATTAATCTCCTCTTTTTTTCCCTCCCCCCTTTCCCTCAGCTTGCTTTCTTCCTCCCGTTTCCTCCCTCTCTCCGCTCGTCTCCCTCCCCCTCTTCCTCCGTGGTCCTGTCTGGCTCCGTGTTGGAGAAGTACCTGTTCACCAGTAACAGAACAGAGCTACATTGTTGAGGCATTCCTCAGCCCGCTGGAATGCAGGTATTAAC
The DNA here is from genome assembly GCA_022702515.1 of Ilyophis sp. 1 JC-2022. Lineage (NCBI taxonomy): Eukaryota > Metazoa > Chordata > Actinopteri > Anguilliformes > Synaphobranchidae > Ilyophis > Ilyophis sp. 1 JC-2022. The sequence goes on from CM040406.1 coordinate 79,164,850, forward strand.
ACGGGGTGATTATACACAGGGAAGGGGGAAGGGGGGGGTTGGGTGGGAGAAGGAGAGAAAAGAAAAAGAGGGAGGTAGGGGAATGGAGGGGAGGTGCGGAGAGAAGGGAGTGGTAGAGCAAGACGGATTGAGGGACGGGGAGAGGAAGACGGAGAGCTGGTAGAACAGAAGGAGCTGTTGATGTTTAACCAATGTCTTGGGGTGGGAGGGGAAGGGGTTGCTTTGATTCCTCAGGTTTACGGTCCTGGTTGTGTTGACAGTGTGTGGCTGGAATGCACTCCCCGTTAACTGAGCTAACATTGCTGGGAGCGGGGGCGGGGCGGGCGGGGGAGGCGAGGCCCCTGTGTGTGGGCATTCGTCACTATCAATGAGGGGCCAAGATAGCATGCGAAAATGACTTTGGGTTCAACCCTGTGTGGAATTCGGATTTAAGTGAACTTATAAATAGGACGGAGTGTAACTGGGAGGTCCGCTGTGCTGGAGACGGTGGTACCAGCCTGCGACTGGGTCCTGAGCGCGTCTTGTGTGTGTGTGTGTGTGTGTGTGTGTGAGAGAGGGTGGAGGGCTAGCTTAGCGGCGGTGGTGGACTGCGTCCGTGGACCAATTATCTGCTGGAGCCCACGGCAACCTGAAGGCAGGAGACGGTCTTCATCAAAGTCAAAGCGACCTTCTGGCAAGGAGGCGCTCTCAGGTGCGGCCAAAAACCGCCGACGCCCCCCCTCTCCTTCCATCACCCCTGTGCACCGGGCTTGGCCACTTTTCGGCACGGGCAGTTGGGCAAACAGCGTGACGCCGTGTCGAACTCGCGTGCCGCCGGTGAGATTCGGCAACCGAGCCCTGCCAAGCGATCCGGCCTCCCGAGGTGGCGGTACGCATGACGGGACGCGAAACGATTAAACCACGCCAGTACTTCCGCCAGGCTGAAAGCGAGCGCCAAACCGGCCCCGAGGCACAGCTGTACACACGGCCGTCGTTACAGGCCTCTCTCGGGGTCCATTTTTGTGTCTCTCTCTTCGCCCCTCTCCCCCTCCCTCGCCCCCTCTCTTCAGGTTTGCCAGCACAAAACAGTGGTGTTAGCAGTGTGACGGAGTGACGGCAGAGAGAGAGAGACAGAGAGAGAGGGAGAGAGAGAGAGAGAGAGAAAGAGAGGGAGAGACAGCTGGACAGACTGCGACGCAGATTGGGTTGCATGCGCTCACTGGCAAAATCTGTCTCTCTGTCTCCGCCGTCTCTCCCCTCAGATTTTCCCGCTCTTTCTCTCTCTTTTTTGCTGTCTGTTTCTACGGTTTGCATTTTCAAATCTGTATCTCTGTCCCTCTCCCTTGTTGCTGGCCCTTTCCTTCTCACACATTTTCAGTTATTTCTCCATCTCTCTACTTTTGTCTGTAATTCTGTCCGTTGTCTAATCTCTGTCTTTTCTAGCCGAGGTTCTCCATGCACACTGCGGTTAGTTATCTCTCTCCATCTGTTTCTCTATTTCTGTCCCCTTTTATAGTTCACATCCATCTCTTTTTATTGCTGTATCTCCAACAGTTTTTTTTTTTTTTTTACCACTTTCCTCATTTAATCTCAGAATTAGAGATAGATAGTGGTGCCAGAGCTGCATCTCAAACTTAATTAAGAGCCGAACGGGTGGGGTGTGGCCGCGCTGGAAATCGCATCCGTTAGCAACCGGGGCGGCTTCAGCAAAACACAAGCTGCGCAGAAACGGACCCGTATCCGCTGTCTGGGATCCGGACCAATTTTACTAGGATGACAGCAGTGGCCCACGGCAGCCTCTGGTTCCCGGAAACGACAGGAGGGGTTTGGCCACGGAGCTCGTCTCACAGAGGGATCCTGTCTCTACCCGTCTCCTCATCTTTTCCTCTCTGGCAGATGGGTCGTCTGTTTTACCCTCCCTCCCCACCTCACTTCTCCCTCGTACCTGTCTGAGCAGGCAATGCCCCCTCTTTAACCACCAGCCCTGCCACGAGTGCTCGGCCACAGCCCCGAGGGAGGCGGGCTCACCTCACAGTGCGCCAGATGTTTGCCTGTTTATCAGAATTTAAAGTGATGGTGATGCTTTTCGCTCCTGCAGTTTCTGTGAATAACTGACGATTTCAGTTACAAATAAAAAATAAATAAAAACCAGGCAGCGGGGTGGTCCCTGTGTGTGTGTGTGTGTGTGTGTGTGTGTGAACTTGGAGAATAATTTTAGTACCAAATAAATCTGGTAATAAATTATCCTCCTCTCTAACTGGTCAGAGAGAGGAAGGGGGAGGGGGCAGGATCACTGTGAGTTGCTGTTTCTTTACATAGCGTGTATGTGTGTGTGTGTGAGTGTGTGTGTGTGTGTGTGTGTGTGTGTGTGTGTGTGTGTCGGATGAGGTATCCAGGCTGTGATGGGACTTCCTTAGTGTGTCTTGTCCACTTTCTGTCCTATCACCTTCTTTTCTTCTTTTCTTTCATTCTTTCCATATTGCCCCCCCCCCCCCCACTCTCTGCGGAAAGACTGAAGGATGGAGAAGGTATACATGAATGCCTGGCCTTCTCTCTCTTTATCTCCTTCTGTTCATCACTCGTTCAAGGTCTCCCATTGGCTTAACGTGCGCTTGCCGTTCGCTGCCTGCTCTGTCCTTCCACGTCGCTCTTTCTCGTTCTCTCTCTCTCATACTCTCTCTCTCTCTCTCTCTCGCTTTCTCTATCTGCACATGCCCAAGGCTCTGCCAATCCTGCCAAAACATTTTAAGCCAGTGCAGCGTTTTTCTCTATCTCTCCTGCCCTCCCATCGCCCCCCACACTTTATTTTTTTGATTGAGTTGCTTGCTGGCATCACAGTCCGCACTTTGCGGTAGCTTAAACGCTTCTTTTTAATTGGGACAGAAAATCATTCAAGCTGCACTTTCCACCTCCCTCCTTCCCTCCTTCCCTCCCTGATCCTGTGTTTAGCTGCTATTTCTCTCGTTTAATTTTTAATTATTTTAACTGCTTTTTTTCTTTCTCCCCTTTGTTTTGCAACCTTACACGATTGACTCCTGGTAATACTGAATAATAGAAAAGTACATCAAAATAATTTTTTGTTTCTTGTTTTTGCTCTCTTTACTTATATTCGCATATTATTCTGTCTCTCTTTTTTTCCCTCTTTCTGCCTCTCTCCCCCTCTCTCTCTCCATACGGTTTTGCCTCTCAGGAATGCCGTAGTCATGATTACCAATGAGACCAGGGGCCTTGGTCACAGCCCGTTCTTTCATGTCGCCTTTCTTAGCTTTGATCCTGGTATGGTGGTGATCTCAACCCCCCCCCCACCTACCCAAACTTATTGTTGTGCCTATTTCTCTGCTGGTTTCTAGCGACCTTCCTTATCTGCCCCCAGCCTCCCTGGCCTGCTGCTCAGTCTCAGGGTACATTGTTCTCTGGTAGCGTGAATCCGATCAGCACGCGCATGCTTGTAATCGTAGTGCGCGCATGCTTTTCGAATAGGGCGGTCTGTGCGTCTTTAGCAGACTGTGTGATTGTTTGTGGGTCTGTCGGTGGGTCAGTAGGTTCAGGCTGTGTGATTTATCAGTGTGTCACCTTCTGCGTTCATAAGTTTATCTGAGGCGTTAACACCCACACCTTGACCTTGAGGCGCCATCTGGCAGTCCTTAACATCAATGTTCCGGGTTCACCTTGATTAGCGATTAGTCACCTCGACCGTGTTAAGGGGGTCAGATGAACCCTGTATCAGTGTCATTGAATGTGTTGGTTTGGCTTTGTCTAATAGGCATTTCATTTGAATGTCGTTTAATTGGAAGCGGACGACATCGATAAAATAAAATGTGGCCGATCTAACTTTTCTGGTGTGCTTTGAAGCTGCGCATTCTACACACGTGAGTTTGTCTATTTTTGCATCTCTCCCCGTAAAAGGAATTTCTAAGTCATTGTGTTGTGTCAGCAGGGGAAGGGGTGCGAATGAATGTCCCTGTTTTTTGTGTTTTTTATTTTTTTGGTAAAACAAAGGAAGCGCGTCGGGTAGAATTGTCGTTGTGTGTCGTGTGAATAGGAGGAAAAGCGTCTTTGAGGATCGGGGCCTGTGTTGTGTGAGAAGAGGAAGGATAGGCGTCTATGGGTTAATTATGGTCCCGCGGTGGGCTAGCACTGACGGGGAGTGGATGTCTGAGAGGAAAGGGTTAATTCCGTATGTCTGTGTGTTTTCGTGTTTTCCTCAGTAACTGTAGTCCCCATATCCTGTATCCCAGACTGGCTGATGGACTGTAATTCATGGGGAGAAGAGTCTGTTTGTGTGCATGAGGAGGGTGTGGCCCTGTTGCTATGCTGCGTGACATTTCGAGGAATGGCACTTCACCATGGATGTTATCGTGTTTTGCGCTGCCGATAGATAGTTCGCGTCTGTGTTTGTATCTATGCGCCTCTGTGTGTGTGTGTGTGTGTGTGTGTGTGTTTATTGAGATTTACTTGATGAGCTGCCGTGACCATTTGGCTGGTGTGTTTTATTTTTGGGCCTGTTGAGCGCACTCCTCCCGGTGCCCCTCTTTCCCTCCTCTCTGCGCCAGCTCCTGGGCAGCGCAGGTTCAAACCTGTTTTGTTTTGTCTCTCTTGAATCTCAGAAATTCCTAATAATGCACAAGACTCCAGTTGGCAAAACAGAACGCAGTCTAGTCTATCATACCCTACCATGCTCGGGGCTGCACATCTTTGGCAAGGGGATTATCCAGTCTGCCTTTTTTTTGGTTCCAGGCGTGAGCCGTAACTGTATTTTTGTAAAGCTTGTTTTGACTTCCTTTGTTCCTCAGAAGCTACTGAATTGTGGCAGTTATCTCCAACTTCATTACAAGCAGCCATCCCTATCGCGACCGGTTAGTCTGTAATGTACTGTATGTACTGAAGTACGTCAGGTCAAGTACTTAACGCTACAGCCAACACAACCGCTAACACCAGAGGTTTGAATCTTAAACTTTGAGTTTGAAAGCCCCGCTCAAAACACAACATCGTTCTTTGTTTAGTTCCGGACTTCAGTGTGTCACGATTGTTGCCACAGCCACTTCATCCAACGTTGTGTGTTTACATTACAGTCATTTAGCAGACGCTTTTATCCAAAGCGACATACAGTAAGCGCATACAGAAACGTCATCGAATTAACTACAGAACAGATAAGAACGTTTAGCTAACCTGCTTATTCTCGCCGTGTATTTTATTGTCGTTCCTACTGCAAGAAAATTTATGTGACTGTTGCCCCCGCAGCTCACAGTAAGGCAATCAATGCCGTCCGTGATGACCGACGTAGCCTTTTGTGGTATTCCAATTTATACAGCGTTGACCTTACCCCGCCCATGGCTCTATCCCTTAGCTGCCACACCCCCCCCCATCCAGTAATATGTCTATCCTGCTATGACAATTGCCCCGTAGTCCGTCACCGTGGTAACATTCCACTTTTCACACTGAATCTTTAGTTCACTATTCCCCATGGCAATAGAATTGGGGGGTGGCTGACATCTTATGAATATGTTGAGACCCTCCCAGAGACTCCCACCCCCTGAGGGGCTCAAAATGAGTGTGGGGACAGGTGTATTATTATAGAAATGATTAGGACCGGGGGGGGGGTTGAATGCAATTGTGGTTTTTCTCTGCAATTACATAAAATAATCAAAAAGCAAAGGGCAGTTTCCACGTTCAAAGGATAATCGGTTCAATGCAGGGCCTTCAAAACCTTGAGCAGGGAGAAAGGCGGGTTTTCTCTATCAGTCTGTCCATCGACCCCTGTGGCTTACCGCCTCGTGTCCCACTATCCGGCTGTGGATCTGTCCATGGCCTGCAAAGATAAACATTAAGTCACATGCATATGTGGGAGCGCATGTTTGCACGTGTGTGAAGCCGCTGGAGCATGCGTCTAACGCGCCCTTATCGTACAGCCGGAGAGATTCCACACAGCCGATAATATTAATGATGAGAATCGTGAATGCATGTCAGTATAGCTCGAATACATTATCTTCTCCATTATTCTCACTGTAGGGGGTGGGTTTCTGGGTGGGGTCAGGAAGGGGGTGATGCGGGGGGGGGGGTGTTGGTCGGGACAGCTGACCAAAGAGGGTAATGAGGGGGAGATGTGATCTCACTGAGACCGGTGTGGTTCCATTTGACTGCAGAGAGGCCTTCTCTTTACAAGGTAAAATGGACGCCTCCGGGAAGTCCCTGTACAAAGCGAGTAAAAGCTGCGTCTGTCTGCGAGTGTCTACATCAGCAGTGCATGCATGTTTTTACCCTGCTTTTTAATCATTCAATATGTAACATTTAAGCCTTTGACAGGAAGACAGAGAGAGGGAGAGAGAGAGGGAGACAGAGTCAATATATGCTATGTTTGAAGCTTTGATGGGGAAACGGTGAGAGAGAGACTAACAGTAAAATAATCAATGGCTCAAAGGTTCTTAAGAAAAGTAAGTATAAATATGAACTGCGTAGCATATGCGTTGTTATTCGTCTATGTATATCTTATGGAAATGATTGCTTTGGTAATACAATACATATTTCTGGTCATGGCAATAAAGCATGTTTGATTTGTAATTAGTCAGTATATGCTTAAGTTAAAGGCTTTAAAAGAGAGAGAGTGAGTGTGTGTGTGTGTGTGTGTGTGTGTGTGTGTGAGAGAGAGAGAGAGAGAGAGAGAGAGAGAGAGAGGCAGGCATTATGGAGCCTAGTTTGGACAAAGAGACATTAATAAACAATTTGATTAATTGATCCGTCATTCTCAGCCTGAAACTTGTTTACATGTTACTCCGGCTGGGCGGGCTGTTCACTTGTGTGTGCAAGACAGCCTTGTGTGTGTGTGTGTGTGTGTGTGTGAGAGAGAGAGAGAGAGAGAGAGAGAGAGAGGCAGGCATTATGGAGCCTAGTTTGGACAAAGAGACATTAATAAACAATTTGATTAATTGATCAGTCATTCTCAGCCTGAAACTTGTTTACATGTTACTCGGCTGGGCGGGCTGTTCACTTGTGTGTGCAAGACAGCCTT
>CM040406.1:79172334-79189834 GCA_022702515.1 Ilyophis sp. 1 JC-2022
AGCGTACGCCATGTCTGGCCGCTTTATGATGTCCTGCCAGTCCGTTATCTTTGAGGGATGAGGAGCAGCTTTGTCTCTGCGGTCTCCTCAGAGGTATGTCCACACATTCCCTGTCACACAGGATCCAGTGAGTAGTTGGTTTCCCTGGAAATATTATTTCCTGCCAATTACCTGGCACCAGAATTCATACATGGAATACAAATACACAACGAGCATCACAGGGAAAGTGGCCATTTTGGGGAAACTGGAACACCAGCATGTTTAGAACCATCGCTTTGTGTTGGTAAAGAAAACAGATTTGGAAAGGAATAATTATCTTAAACAAAAGGACAAAAGGATCTGTTTTTTTTAACACTGCTTTTGATAAAAACATGAGAACAGTCTGACCCTACCTACAGTAGGTGGAATCATAAGCACTCTTCTGCTTCAACACGTGAGCTTTTTAACCGCGGCCCCTCAATTTGCGCTTCCTAGCATCTCTCTCTCTCTCTCTCTCTCTCACTCTTAATTCAGTTCAATTCAAATCTCCATTACGAGTGGCACCCACATTATCAGTATCAAAAAAAAAAAGAAGCAAATTGGCTGGCTAAAGAATGCATATCATTTGCCTCCATTATGAGCACTCATTTGCCGAGGTAAGTGGAAAAGGCCGGCGGGAATTGAATAGATGCAGCCTGTTCTCTCTTCTTCTACCCTTGAAACCTCTCCCACGCCGGATATATCAGTCTTTCTCTCCATTTCTCTTATTTCTATTCTCTCTTTCTCCATCTCCATTTTTCAATCCCATCTTCCCTGTTATTGGACGCTTTTATATTGCCCAGTACACTTTTGAATCAATCTTTTTCTAATTCAACACCCCCTCTGTCATTTCTCTGTCTCTGTCACTTCAATTGTGTGCGGTGGGAAAGAAAAAATTGGAGTCAGGGAGAAGAGGGGCTTAATTAGGGAGCCCAGGGAGAAGGGGGAAAGTGTCAGAGGAGGAGAACAATTCCCCAAACATCAAATATTAACACCTTTTTCATCCCAGTCTGTTAGTAGTGCTCCCTAATTGGATTCCTCACTCCATTCATTTTCCTCCTCTGATAGGAGTTTTTCTCTATCCCTGCAGGCATTACAGTTCAAATCAGATTTATTTTCAAAATGGCAACTGTGCAGTTTTCACTGGACCCTAATTGGACCTTGTTCTTTGCCTGTGCAGGCCACTGGCAGGTCCCTTTTGCAGGGATACCGAGGAATTTATCTCATTTTGTGTGTAATTTATTGTTTGTTTTGGCAAACTGAAGTGGTGGCTGGGGCCCTCCGCTCTGAACCTTGGGGGTCAAAGGTTACAATCTCAGGAAGCGGGAGGAGCCACTGTTCAGTTCCTGTACTTGAGCGAGACAGAGTGCGTTTTACCGCCAGCCATAGTTTGAACCTATGTTGCCAGAGGCAAAACATTTTTTACACATGAATTCAGGATACAATTGTAACATCGTTAATCTTTTTTTAGATAGAATAACCAGTTAAATAATTTTGTGGGTATTCTGTTCTGTCAAGTCACTATAATTACATATCAGTTAAACGCATTACTCCATTGTATTGTATGTTATGCAACTGGTGCCTTTATAAACGCACTGGCTTTAATCTACTTTATACTGTGTGTTTTTGCAGTTGTGAGGAGTGAGGTAGCTGACTATATATCAGGAACTGTCTGGGTCATTGATTTAGTGACTATACGTCTCCTGTTTTCAAAACAACCCAACCCACATCTTCCTCTCTTTTTTTCCTTCTTCTGTCCTCTGTTTGAGTTCACTCGTTCTTTAACATACCGATTTCTCTAATTGCTCCCGTTTCCATAATCAATTCTTTCTCTGGCTCCTCTCTCTCTCGATCTCTTAATCAATGCCCTCCCTCTCTCCCCCCTTCCTTCCTTTCTGCCATCACAAATCACAAGTGATTTACACATTTTTATTACTTCTTTCATATCTTTTTCCCTCTCTGCTGCCCCCTCCACCACCTCATTTACACTCTGCGGGCCTTCTTGCTCTCTCTCTCTCTCTCTCTCTCTCTCTCTCTCTCTCTCTCTCTCTCTCTCTCTCTCTCTCTCCTTTTTATAGCAACTTACAGACAGGTCGCACACTTGAATGGAGTTGACTTTTGACCCAGTTGTCAAGACGACTGGGGTCCCAAGTTGGAATGAATGTGGGGACAAAGCCGCAGTGGGGCTGGAATTGTGTTACTCTATACAGTTTGCCCTTCTCCACTTCAGGTTGTTTCAAAGTGACAGTATGACAGAGAGTTTAATGACATTATACTGTATTTGCAGCACAGTAAAAGAGTGTGATGGCATTCTGTTTGTTAAGTGAAGGGTCAGTCAGTTAGAGGGTTATTGATATCATTAAGAAAAGGAGTTTTTCATTGCTTTAAAGTACAGTGAAATACTAGCAACGTATGTTTTTGAAGTAAATAGTTTGTAGTTTGTAGTTTGTTGCCATGTAATACACTACTGCAGTTAATATCCACATGCACTACTTCCCCAAGCCATACTGAAGCTTCTGCGTGATCCAAGCAAAATAAATACATAAAAATAACTAATGAAAAACTTAATTGTCACATAAACCACTGGGGCCCCCTTCCTGTTGGTGAAAACTCAATTAAACCCTTTAGTCAGTTACAGCTGTGCCCCAGATGTGAATAAGCAAACAAATAATGCAGTTGCAATATCAGTCATCGTCATCTACTGTAGCCCAGGGCTCATCTGTACTGCATCAAGAAACTGGCCTGTGATTAACTGGCAATGCGCCACAAAATGTTCCGCGCAGCGGCTGATGGGAGGAGAAGTCCAGAGCTTGTTTGACCTACTCCACAGCGTCAAGCTCGGAACTTCATCTCCCATCATCCTCTCTGCGAGATGTTCTGTGGCAGTTTCACCTGCATCATTCATTTTTACCAAGCAACAGGAAGACGGAGTCCTCCCCTCTCATAGTGGATCCCACCTACACCTGTACAATCACTTGACAATCTGTATCTGTAACACATTCAAATGTAGAACAATGGAGTGCAGAGGTAAATGCACTTGGGTAATATGCGGCAGTTAAAATGCTAATTTATTTATTACATATTTCATAGGGGTATTGTGGGACCTCGAGAGAGCCCTTCTCAGTGACATAACTGATTATGAATTGTAGTGGTATTTAAGTGACTCATTAATACGCTGTTTATTTTTGTATCACCCAATAATCATTGGTCACAATAGTGTAGTAGCAAACTCTTTGATGTTTAGTTACTGTACTACCAAGCCACCAGAGTCCCTCGTTAATACAGCTTTGTCTGAGATGGTTTAGGAAAGACATGTGTGACTGTCTACAGAAAGGCTATTTATTAAATAAGATCCTGATTAAACATGCTGCAGGCTATTTTTCTGTAATGTTTGCGATGCTTATACTGTAATACAAATTTGGATATTAGAGTATGACTCAATTCGAAATAACAGGACTCTACCCAAACATTTATATCAGTTTGTAAAACGTACTGGTGCTAGTCTCATGGATAAACTAAGTATGAATAAATATTTTTTCTTTATTGCACACAATTGTAGGTAAATCTTATGAAACTAATTGAGTGTTGTCACTGTAAGCGTTATATATGAGGAAAATGCACAACACCCCCCCCCCTCCTGTCTCCCCCGTCTTCACTTCCCCCCCATATCTCTCATTCCGCCTTGTCTCCTCCTTTTTCTGTCTCCACCTTCCTCCCTCTCTTCCTCTCCCTCTCTCTCTTCGCCTGTGTGTTTGTTTGTGGGTGCATGTGTGTGTGTGTGTGTGTGTGGGTGGGGGTGCGTGTGTGTGTGTGTGTGGGTGGGGGTGCGTGTGTGTGTGTGTGGGTGTGTGTGTGGGTGGGGGTGTGTGTGTGTGTGTGTGTGGGTGGGGGTGCGTGTGTGTGTGTGTGGGTGGGGGTGCGTGTGTGTGTGTGTGTGTGTGTGGGTGGGGGTGCGTGTGTGTGTGTGTGTGTGGGGGTGCGTGTGTGTGTTTGGCAGCAGCTGAGGTTTCCGAGCAGCACCTGTTAGTGTCTCATCACTGGGTGCTGATGGATGCCTGGCCTTACATGAAAACGCTCTGCCACTGAAGCCCCCGCCCCCGCCCCTGCCCCCGCCCCACTCCCCTAACCCCCCCTCACCTCCCTCCACTCCCCCTGCCCCCGCTCCACTCCCCTAACCCCCCCTCACCTCCCTCAGCCACTGATCTCCCAGCTCCTAAAGCCTGGCAGAGAGACACACTGACATTCACTGTCCTGTAGAGCGTGCTGCCAAACACACTCCTATCAGTGAACAGCCCATCCTGTTGTGCGCTCTCTTATCCCGTTCTATTATTGTACACGGCCTTATCCACGTCTGCTAGTGTACACTCTGTCTTATCCACTTCCGTTTGTGTGCAAGCTGCCTTATCTGTTCCTGTTAGTGTACACTCCATCTTATCCACTTGTATTAGTTTACACTTTGTCGTCTACACTTCCGTTGCTGCTATGCACTGTGTCTGATCTGTTTCATTAGTGTAGATGTTGTTTTATCTCTTTTTAGTGTGCATTTGTTTGTCTATTAGTATACACTTTGCCTTATCCACTTCTGCTAGTGCACACTATTTTACCTGCTTCTATTAGTGTACATTCTATCCATGTCTACTTGTGTACACTTTATTATCGTCATTTTAGTTGTGCTCAGAACACAATTATGCTGTACTCGTTATGCTATACGACTTCTGCGGGCATATAAACGGCTATACAGCTGGAAAAATTCCTTTATAAACACTGTAAGATCTGTCGCATAATTGAAATATGTATTTCATACAGACAGTGTATGCTCTGCCAGTTTCTCCAATGACATGTAACTGTACATCCCGTGGACACACCCCCAGTCTGTATGCTACACATGACCATGCATGCAGGGACTCTGGCATGCAGCCACTTATGCCCGTGTGAGCATACCGTGACCGCCACGGCGAACTGCGCCGTTCCTAAAAACCAAAGGAAACGTAACGGTTGGTACCGCACTTTGAATGTGGTGGCAGCGGGAGCAATGGCGGTCACCGTGTGGTTGAAGCAATGGGGGAAAGGTTCACGAGAGGCGTAATCTGGTCCTTCCGCATGCGGCGTGGTCCTCGCCGCAGCAGGAGTGTGTATGTGTGTGAGTGTGTGTGCTCATGCGTGTATTTGAGCGCGTGACAGTCTGGGGCTGGCCAGTGCCCTCTGTCGTTGGACAGTTTCCTGTGACAAGGCCACGTTTGTTTTGGCAACAATAGAAAAAAGAAAAAAAAACTTCCTAATGCCGTTTGTGTCGAGAGGAGATGAAGAAAGAGACATCGACCCTTGCGTTGCCTAGCTACAGACGGCCACCCTGCCCAGACTTGTTACATCGGTTACACGACACAGCGCTGATACACTTCTGCTTTTTTGTGTGGTTTGTTTAATATGATCCCTCATTATAAAAATAACTCTTGGTGTACCTAGTTCATTTTCTGGGGGGGGCTTCCACAAAGCAGGATTACTGAGTTAGCTTGATAACTGCACTGAGTAAAATCTGGAACATGCACTGAAGTAAAAGGAGATGTTCTGGGTTTTACTCAGTACAGTTATCCAGCTAACTCAGTGCGGTTATCCAGCTAACTCCTGCTTAGTGGAATACCCCCCCCGGTCAAGCGCTTTCTGTTAGCATTAGCAAGCGACAGCACGGTGGTGTTGTTGACCAGGAAAGGCGTGTTTGCGTTTGTTCGCGAGAGAATGAGGTGGCGTGGGGGTGTTATGGAGGGGCAGGGTACACACCTGGATTAACAGATAAAGCGGGTGAGAGAAAGAGAGAGCGAGAGCGAGAATGGGGGTGGAAGAGAAGAGTTGCACTGACAGGGGGGAGTAATCAACTGAAATTAACAAATGATGAGTAAAAAAGCTTTGTGGAAAAAGCTGCACCCGTCATAGACTATGTGCTGTTAAGTGATTATGTCTGCACCACATCACATGTACACACACACACACACAATCCCACAGCAGGTGAGCATCTCTATCAAAAGTACCAGCTGCCTCTGCTCTCCATCGCTCTCTCTCCCTGTCTCGCTCTATCTCTGTCTCTGTCGCTCTCTCTCACTCACCCTCTATCGCTCTCTCTCTCACTCACCCTCTATCTCTCTCTCTCACTCACCCTCTATCTCTTTCTCTCTTTCTCATTCACCCTCTATCTCTCTCTCCATCCTTAATTTCCCCCTCTCTTGTCCTCAGCATATTCAGCCACAAATTTTTTTAATTGGATGTGAGAGTTTTGGAAAACGCAGTATTGCAGTGCAGTGTCTGTGCGTGTGTGTGTGCGTGCGTGTGTGTGCGTGTGTGTGTGTGTGTGTGTGTGTGTGTGTGTGTGTGGACGTGTCATTGGCGCGCAGTGTGAGTGTCTGACAGCGTGTCTGTGGGTCACAGTCAGAATGTCTGCTCCCCATCTGTTCTCTCCCCCCCCCCACCCTCTCACTCTCCCTTTTTTTCAATAAATCCGATTATCTCCTCGTCAGTTAACGGACCCCCCCACCCCGCCCGCTGTGTGATCAGACTGGAGGAGAGGACTGCTAATTACCCCCTAATTGCCCCTCTCCATCTCCACAGCTGCTCTTGGGGTAGAAGAAGGGGGTAAAAGCACATTGTTCAGCCTGGACTTCATTAGAACCAACAGGAGAGGGAGGGGTGGGGTAGTTGGGGTTTTGGGCAGACCTAATGCAGCGCACCCAGAGAGAGGGACACACACACACAAACACGTGGGGCAAAGAAGGGTTCACACTCTGGAAGGTACACACCTACACACACTTACACATACACTGACCCCAGTGTCTTTTCCCCGTCTCACTGGCACCATTAACGTCTGTGTTAATTCAGACCCGGAGAAAAGCACAGCATTGGTTGAATGACTGGACGGCCATTTTGTCCTACTTGCTTTGTCCTACTTTGTATTTTTTTGTCAGCTACTGTCAGTGTGCTGACTTCTGTTTTTATCGCTTGTACTTAGCACTTCCTTACAGGTGGCCACTGCCAAATGGGACCGGACTTTGTTTGCTAGTTGGCTATGTAGACAACAGTGAGGCACTTTAGTGTTGGTGGCTATAGGGAGGAAGAGACGGGCAGATAAAGGAAGTGTAAAAAAAATAAAAGAGAGAAGTGAAGACAGGCAGGGGAGGCAACCGGAGACACTGAGAGAGCTCTTCTGAGAATGTCAACATACGTCTGACCTCTGACACCACGCTGCGATCTGGGGTCATCTCTGGGTGTGACCTTTGATCCAGAGGAATGTCTCACGCACACGGCGGGAAGACACACACATACACCTCACCGGCACTGTGCACACACTGTATGCGCTGCAGTTAAACACATACACACACACACAAACACACACACAGTCATACACGTGTTTTTTTGCTACCATGTTGGGAGCTTCTCTTTGGCTCTCTGAAATGCGTCTGTTTGCCATTCTGAGCTCACAGGGAAATGAGAGCGGTTGTTGACGGTTCAGCCTTGGGCTCTGTGACATTGTCCGCCGTTTGGGAACGCTAAAACAATTCAATGTACCCGGCGTGTTTTCCTGAACCCACTGTGGGAAAATGTTCCATTTCAGCTTGTATAGCAGGGGTCTTCAATCTTATCCAGAAAGTGGGTGCATGCTTTTGTTTCAACCAAGCAGCTCCACACCTGATGCTACTTATCAACCACTAGAGTCTTTGCTAAGGACCTTGATTAGTAGAAGCAGGTGGGTTACTGCTTGGTTGAAACAAAAACCTGCGACCACACCGGCCCTTTACGGATAAGACTGAGGACCAGTGCTAAATAGGGTACTGTGTATTTGCTTGCCATTGCCCACTTTCATCCACTGTAACCACTCTCGCGTAAACAGCATTACACTGTTCACCAGTGTGTGCCTTTCTCAACATCTGCCCTCATCGTTTTCTCTAATGTAAGGCCCTGAGTACAGTCTGCTCATTCTGTCGAACGGCCCTCCACGCAGCGTCAAAAAAAAGGACGCTCCGAGAAAAGTGCACAGATATAGAATTACTTACCGTCCCGTTGATGAAGGCAGCCCTGTGGGACCACAACAATCTTCTGAATTTAGGACAGATGCTTCCGTTATTAAATTGGCCATTCTAGAATTTCAGGTTTTAGAATGTCTCGGAGCGGCCGTTCATTCCTCCGAGAACTCCCGCGCTGGGCTGGACGTCCGAGTGTGTGGGAGGGTGGGACTTTGCTATTGTACGCTTGATCAATGCGCTTAACCAGGAATTGCTTCAGTAACTATCCTGTATATATATATATATATATATATATATATTTATTTATTATTTTTTATTATTTTGTTATGCCTACTACATAGTTGTTGCTTGCCATGTCCTAAGAATTTCATTGTTCAGAATGACCTTGTGTTATACTGTGCACTTGATAAATAAAAACACTTTGAACTTTGAACTTTATATGGATTGTACGTTTAAAAAAGTAAGCTGTATAAGTGGCGTTGGGTAGGAGAATTGGGGAAATGCTTAAATGTTTGTATAATGCATGTAACTCAACCTGAGCCTGATCCAGCCTGATCCAGCCTCCCACCATGGGGCTCTGATGCATTGTAATCTCGGGCCTGAATGTAGCTTGCGAAGTGGGCTTCCCGCTGTTGTTAGAGGGAATTCTTGACCAGCGGATGCATTTCAGCACTCCTCTCATTTATACATTTTGAAAGCCGCTTGTAAAGTGTGTTTTGTTTGAATGTAACGCGATCGTCCGTGACGCTCACACCGCCGCTGGGAACGGGGCGGTTTCTCTCCGCCGGGGTTTCTTTTTTTAGGGGTTATGAGGGGATGTTACAGACTACTGCTTCTCTTCACAGTCTCAATATTTACCTGTGCCAGAGATCTGAGGTAAACGGCGTACCTGAGTGCCAATAAAAAAGGCGTGCCGGGACACCTAGCGCTTTCATTCCCTTGTTTTTGGGTTCTTGATCGGAAGCCCTCCGGGGCCCGGGCTCGCCGTGCTGTCTGAAGTGAGGATTTATGGGGCTTAGATGTAGTTTCAATAGAGCAGCCCTTCCAGGGAGTCGCTTTAAGGTAGCGGCTCTGCGCAGCTGGACTCTGCAAACGTGGATTAACCTCCTCCCTGCTGGTCCCCCCGGCCTGGGGCGCTGAACTGTGTGTGTGTGTGTGTTTGTAACGTCCCACACACACACATACTAATGTCCCACACACTGTGCTAGGACTATGCACTCCTGCTTGCCCATCTTGTTCAGCACACACCTCCCGCCCACATTAGATTCTGGGCACTGCACTCTGCACGGTCTCAAGTCATCAATGTGATTCCAGATTGCTAACCCCTCCGCCCCCTCTGTCCCGTCTCCAGGAAGCTGGTGTACAGTGACAGTGACGGTGACCCCCAAGGTTGAAGTGATCAAAGGGGGCAGCGTCACCCTGCCCTGCTCCTTCTCTTTGGGAGACGCCCCTTCCAGCAACAGCATCGTGGAGTGGTTCATCGTGAGTACTCCCAACATCGCATACTTTTCATTATTTGTTCAAGTTGGATTTATAGCATTACCACAGTAATGATGAATGAATATTAACACAAATTGTCATGGTAGCATTAGTTTTAATAGTTATAACTGATGATATAATGCTTGAGGACAAAAAGTGTGAAAGTAATATGTTGCAAATGATTTTCTTGATTTTTCTCTCTCATAAAATGAACAATGAACACATTGACCCATTAGCATTAGCACACAGACAGCATGCACTTGCCTTGTTAACAGAATTTACCCACTCAGTGTCCCTCAGGCTACGGCAAGCTGTGCTGGTATCCAGCACTGATGTCAGATGTCACATGTGTGTTTGTGTGTGTGTGTGTCTATCACTGTTTCTGCCCAGACTAGCATCTGTCTGTCTGTCTGTGTGTGAACAACCCTACATGTGTGACTCTTGATGTCAATTATTTTCTCTGTGTTTGAATTTTGAAATAATTGCCTCCATACTTTCTCTCTCACACTCCCCTTTCTCTCTCCCTTTTTAATCGTCTCTCTGCTTGCCTCCCCCTTCACTCTATCCCTGCCACTCCCTCTTTCTCTCTCTCTCTCTCTCTCTCTTTCTCTCCTCCCTCGTTCCCTCTCTCAGGACGAAGGTGAAGACTCCAGGAAGCGCGTTGCCTATAAGCAGGCCTCGGGCGCGGGGGGTAAGATCGACGTGGACACGCGCCTGACGGGGAGGGTGTTGATGGGGGAGGACTTCTCCCTCGCCATCTCCCAGGTGCACCCTGAGGACGAGCGCCGCTTCCACTGCCAGGTGACGGCGGGCGCCGCGGGCGTCGGCCAGGGAGCCACGGAGCTCAAGGTCTTCTGTGAGTCGCCCGTCTGCGTCCCGCCATCCCGTTATTCCTCCCCGACAGAGTGCCCGTCACGCCCGTCACCATTAGACTATCAGTTGTACTTTTGAAAAATTTAAATGGGTGATAAAGTCAGTAACTGTATACAGTACATTCATTTAGCAGTCACTTACTTTAAAATCCATAGATTTTTTAATCCTGCTTTTCGTGAAGTGCCCACTGATATTTCTGTGGGCATGAATAGCTGAAAGCAAATTTTTCAGTGTTTGCTTTGAACTGATTTTATTAGTTCGCTCAGGGTCAATTACTGCGGTGTGGATTGCATCTGACACTATTGATTAATGGACCAGTGGCACCTGTCATTTTTAATGCATGTCAATGTTATGACTCCCAAGAGGATGGGTTTGATTAATCGCAATGTGAATTGTAACTGACCCCAGGTCAGCTTTGCATATGCCTTTCACGTTCCAGTTAATTCTGGTTTGATGTTATACTTTGTGTGTGTATGACTCACTGCACCTTCTTATGGGTCCATGTGTAAGTGCTGAGGGATAGGCCAAGCGTATGTTTTTAAGGCAGTGGAGATGTATGGTAGCCATTCCAGTAGCTCCGCCCAGAAATAATGACACGTGATTATGGAGGGAATTATTATTATTGGCAATATTGTTTTCACGTGTTTCACAACTCGCACGTGTTTTGTACACCTGGCAAAACTACAAATGCCGTTTTACAGATCTGAAACTACAAATCGCAAACTACATCTCTCAAGCTGCGGACACATAAAGCATGTTTAGCGCATTGCAAAACTACAAATCCTGATTTACAGATCTCAAACTACAAATCACAAACCACAAATCTCAAGCTGTAGACAGGATCTGTAAAACAGGATTTGTAGTTTTGCTATGTGTAAAACAACATTTTGTGTGTCCACAGCTTAAGATGTGTAGTTTGCAATTTGTAATTTGAGATTTGCAAAACAGGATTTTTAGTTTCGCCACGCCTAAAACACGTGCGAATTGTGAAACACGTGTAAATAATGGTACTAAATTCGCTCCATACGTGATGAACATGCCCTCTCACTTCCACCCCTCTCCTCCTCTCTCCCTCTCCATCTCTCCCTCCCTTAGTCCGTCTGTCTCTCAATGTAATTTTCCATAACTGTTAACAAACGCCAAGAAGGCTCTTTCTGTGTCTGATACCCCTCAAGCCATGAAAAGTAAATTAGAGAGAGAGAGAGAGAGAGAGAGAGACAGATCAGGGAATTGGGAAAAAATAGAGTTATAAAGAGCAGGAAAGAGGATTAGTATAGAGATTTAAAGAGTAGGGAGATGTTGTGAGTGTTATTTAATGGGCGATGTGTATTCATAAGTGCGAGCGGCAGCTGGGAGCGGCGATACTGTGACCTTGCCTTGGTCTGGGAGTGGGCGATAGAGCGGCAGTGTTTGTGAACAGTGTCCTTTGTGAGCCTGAGGCCTTATCTGCCCAGTACACCCAGGCCCAAGCAGGAATTACGCTCACAGAGATATTTACACTGATAACTGTGGTGACGGTGGCTGCGTTTGTTTTGGGGCATGCCCATCTGTGTGTGTGTGTGTGTGTGTGTGTGTGTGAGTGTGTGTGTGTGTGTGTGTGTGAGAGTGTGAGAGTGTGTGTGTGTGTGTGTGAGTGTGTGTGTGAGTGTGTATGTGTATGTGAGTGTGTTTGTGTGCGTCTGTGTGTGTGTATCTGTGTGTGTGTGAGTATGTGTGTGTTTGTGTGTGTATGTGTGTGTGTGTGTGTGAGTGTGTGTGTGAGTGTGTGTGTATCTGTGTGTGTGTGTGTGTGTGTGTGTGTGAGTGTATGTGAGTGTGTTTGTGTGCGTCTGTGTGTGTATCTGTGTGTGTGAGTATGTGTGTGTTTGTGTGTGTATGTGTATGTGTGTGTGAGTGTGTTTATGTGCGTCTGCGAGTGTGTTTGTGTGTGTGTGTGTGTGTGTGTGTGTGTGAGAGTGGTTTGTTCAGGGACCAGAGGGTGGTGATTGTTCTGGCGACAACCTGAACGTTTTTGCTTTGCATTAGCTAATTGCAGTGTGTACATGCATGCTTGCTTCTGTGTGTGTGTGTGTGTGTGTGTGTGTGTGTGAGAGAGAGAGGGAGAGAGAAAGCGAGTGGGTTTGTGTGTTAGAGGTTAAATAATTAAATAATTTAAACATTTCCCAGAAATTATACCTAATTAACCTGTACTTTTTACTTTCCATCTATAATTATAATTAACATCTATAATTAACACTTACAGTCTCTCAAAATTGAAATATTATAATAATTTTTAAAGCCCTTTTCACAACTATTTAGTAATAGTTTTTGTGCATTTTTTACATTTTTAAAAGCCTCTTTCCCTCCCACTTACTCTCTCTCTCTCTCTCTCTCTCTCTTGTTCTCCCTCTCTCACTCTCTGTTTGTTGCTCTCTCTCTCTCTCTTTCTTTCTCTCTCTCAGTTGCGCCAGAGAAGCCAGAAGTGAAACTGTCCAATGAGGTCATTTCTGTCACGTCTAGCTACAGCTCAGAGGTGAGTTTGTGCTATACAGGGTAAATATTCCCCTGATGCGACAGAACGATGCTGTTAGAACCCTAAAAAACCTGCCCTTCTCCTGCTTTTGGTATCAGGTGGGACAGTGTGTCAGCCGAAACGGTCACCCCTTACCTCACATCATTTGGTACAAGAACCTCAACCCCCTTCCGCAGAGTTCTGACCCCAATGCAGGTGAGTGTTCCCCTCTACTGACACACACAAACACACACACACTCATCTACTGATACACCCACTGCACACACACACACACACACACACACACACACACATCTACTGACACACCCCCTGTACACACACGCACACACACTCATCTACTGACACACACCTCGTACACACACACACACACACACACACACACTCACACATCTACTGACACATCCCCTGTACACATACACACACACACACACAAACACACATCCAATGATACACACCCCGCACAAACACACACACACACCCTGTACACACACACACACACACACACACACACACTAATCTGCTCACACACTGTGCTAAACACAGACTCCTCCGCTCACTGTACACATGGCTGTTCCTGATCTTATCACTGTTCACCAACAGTCTCTCAGCACATCGCTCTGATGCCACTGGCGGTTGGGTCATAATTCATCGTGCTTATGACTATATGCTTATACATGTAGTGCAGGAAACACATGGATGGGTCAGGGAGTGGTATCTGACCAATCAGCCTTCAGCTGAGTGTGCTGACTGAGGCGACATCCTGTCTCAATCTGTCCTTCCCCACCCTGCTTCCACCTGTTCTTCCTCCTCCTCCCCCCCCCCCTCCCCTCCTCCTCCTCCTCCTCCTCCTCCTCCTCCTCCTCCTCCCCCTCCCCCTCCTCCTCCTCCTCCTCCTCCTCCACCTGCTCCTCAGATGTGTACATGGTGAACAGCATGGTGAAGGAGGCTTCGGGTCTTCTGACGTCGTACAGCACCCTGTACCTCCAGCCCAAGAAGGAGGACAAGGAGTCCCATTTCCACTGCACGGTGGAGTACAACATGACCGACGGCGTGGTGAACACCAAGGACTCAGAGCCCTTCACCCTCACGCTGCACTGTGAGTGGGCCCCCTGCTCGTTGGGTATCAATGCAAATAGACTGTAGAGAAGTGCAGACAATAAAAACATCGCATCACTGAAGAGTGACCCCTTCACAAACCTGGGGGATAGGGGGCGGTCATCAACCCCAAACCCGGCAGACCAGGAGACTGCAGTGTGGGTTATTGGCTTTGCATTCACCCAATAAAAATGACAAGAGCATCTCTGTTCTATGTATAGCAGTTGGTTCAGGCGTCCAAAAATCTGTGGCGGTGTTGTGTGTACATCACAGCTGTCTCACCCTAGCTGGGAGGCGGTGTCTGTGCGCTGCATCACACGTCTTCAGAGCGGGCCGTTCTCTCTCCGACACATTCCCCTCTCAACTCGCAAACAAGTTTATATGCATTCCTTTCTTATCTCTCTCTCTCTCTCTTTCTCTCTCTCTTTCTGCCTCTGTCTCTCTTTGTCTGCTGACACCTTTTCCTACCCAATCAGATCCCACGGAGCACGTAACCTTTTCTCTGATGTCCACCGAGCCAATCAAAGAGGGTGACGACGTGGTGCTGAAGTGCGACACCGATGGAAGCCCCCAGCCGGACTTCGTATTCACTTCATTTAAAGAGGTGAGTGTACTGAGCGCCGGGCGGCTCGCTCACAGTCGGCGCCTTAGCTTATGCGCACCTCACGTCTCTCTCTCTCTCTCTCTCTCTCTTTTACGGTAAGGATGTTTCTCTGCAAGGCTCTGAAGGATTGCTGACCTTGAACTCTGTAACCCGGGGCGACGCGGGCACGTACAACTGCGAGGCTCTGGACTTTGACGCCGGGCCCCTCGTCGAGCTCACCAAAGAGCTGAAGCTCTCCATCCACTGTGAGTGTCATTCGTTCGTCTGCGTGTGTCATTCGTTCGTCTGCGTGTGTCATTCGTTCGTCTGCGTGTGTCATTCGTTCGTCTGCGTGTGTCATTCGTTCGTCTGCGTGTGTCATTCGTTCGTCTGCCCGTCCACACAGGCCTCTGCTGCTGCTGCATGCTCTTCTATAAGGGTACATTCTGCAGGTCATATATGTCACTCTATAGAGAGATATTCTGCATTGTCTATATGTGTCCCCCTAATGGGACATTCTGCATGCCATACATGTGCTATTGAAGCAAATTGTACCCCCTGTATCTGTGCTTCAAAGGGACGTTCCACATGCTTTGGGATGCCCTGTGGTGTCAGCATTCAAGTGCTGTGTTAACCTCCCTTGCGCATCAGTCCCCGTCAGTTGTAATTCACTTCAGTTCAGGACAAGCCAGTTGTTTTCACTTCGGCTCAATTTCAGTGTTGCATTGGCACGGCCACACAAAATGGCCGTCTCCACCGGCACCGTCATGGCTCTGTATCTCCCTGCCTCACACTCTCCCTCAAAGCTGTCTTTCTCGCCTTTCCTCCTCTCCTCCTCTCAGACCTGGACCCGCCGGTGATCACTCCCGCCGGCCCGTTGTCCGAGGCACTTGGTGGGAACGTGGAGATGCGCTGTAGGACTAAGGCCTCAGACAAGCACACTGTGCACTGGAAGAAGGCAAGTCCACAGACTGCTGCTCTCCTCCGGCGCTGCCCTGTTTGTGTCTCCTGCTGTTGTGTCTGACTCTCAGAGGGTATTGCTTTTGTCTCTTGGGTGGGTCTGTTATGGCATTATTGGGGGGTCTGTTGTGTCATTATTGGGGGGTCTGTTGTGTCATTATTGGGGGGTCTGTTGTTTTATCACTTTTTTAGTTGTGTCTGAGGTCTGTCAGTGTGGCATCTGTCCAGGTTTTTCTGAAAGTTATTGAGTGTGGTTGCTGTAGGGTCATTTACAGGAACCATCGTGCATTGAGTGCACCCTGCTGCAACTGACATTTTGTGAAAAGAAGTAGACATACACAGACACACACACACACACACACACACACAGATACCCACACATATGCATGCCCACATGAAAACCCACTCACAGACACACACACACGTGCCTGCACACACACTCACACACACATATCTGCACGTCGACACACACACATACACAAACACATACACCTGCACACCCATTCACACACACACACACACACACACACACACACACACACACACACACTTACTTACTTCAAAGGCCGCTGGTGTGACTTGTTGGTTCCTGCTTCTGTTCCAGGGCTCTACAGTGCTGTCTCAAAATAGCGTGCTGTCCCTGAAGTCAGTCTCTTTCTCGGACGCTGGGGAATACTTGTGTGTGGTCGCCGTGCCCTCCGTCCCCGGACTCCATGCTCAGGCCAACGTAACGCTCACTGTCTCAGGTACCACACCCACGAGCAACTGCTTCCATTACGCGGAGTCACATGACTGCAATTGTAATTCTCCATTATAAGAATTAATTCATGCATGTAACTGCATGTTCTTGCTACACCCTCCCTCTTTCTCTCATGGCTTGTTCAGACCCTACACCGTAGATTGCGGTGCCTTCCTGCTCCGTGTTTACCACACACACTCACACACACACACGCACGCGCACACGCTCATCGTACTGTACCATTCCTCTTCAGTCTCACTGCTGCCACTCCAGCTTACACTCTCAGAGAAAAGGTACGAAAACGCTCCGGTTATAAACCCTATAGGTTTATTAAATCGTACCCCTAGCCAGCAATACATAATTAATTAGTACCTATTTTGCTTGAAAAGTACTTATTAGTACCTGAATATAGTATTGTATTTTTGAGGGTACATTAGAGAAATGTCCCCCTGCTGTGGCTTTATTTCTGAGAGTGTATCGTAGTAAAGCTGATCCTCGCATAGCAGGTCAAACATACGGCACTTTTCACATCACACGACATGTCACATGTCCGTCACATCAGATGGCAGTGTCTGATGATCAGATTGGAGGGAGAACGTGGTTGAGTAATTACCGGCCAGCCGTGTGCGTGTGACGAAGTGAGGAATGTGCTTGTTTTTCTCTCTCTCTCTTTCTCTCTCTCGCTCTCTCTCTCTCTCTGTCGTGCGATGGCTTTGCATGTCTAGACTGTCCCAATGTGGCGGATGCGCCACCGCCGGCCGTTAAGTGCCGCTTGGTTCCGTCGGGGTCCCACCTCGACATGAACCCCGCCCTGAGCTTGCCCTTGATGATTGAATGGAGGGGCCGGGCTAGGGGAGGGTACAGTAGCCAACCTTTTCGTGTCTGCTGACCGGAGTGTCTCTCTTAGTGTCTCTGCTACAGGTTCACAGAGCGACGGTACTTAGCCGTGTGAGCTCCCGGGGACCAGACATTAAACGTGCAAAAATACATTCCTGGTGTCAGAAGGTCAGGGGTCATCGGGGAAGCACCTGTGTACGAGTGGAATTTTCTTTTGTGTTACAGACACACGACAGGAAGGTGGTGCCTACAGACTATTCTCATCCTCCGATCTCTCTCTCTCTCTCCCTCTCTCCCTCTCTCTCACTCCCTCTGTCTATATTTCTCTGCCTCTCTATGTCTCTCTCCCTCTCTCTATATCTCCCTGCCTCTCTATGTCTCTCTCTCTTTCCTTTGTG